>JAJJWW010018461.1:0-24027 GCA_023531295.1 Papaver armeniacum | reverse complement strand
AAAAACAGAACACTAAAACATATGGGATAAAACCAATTACCAATTATGAATCCTAACAGAAAATCATTCAAACAAAGCAAATACATGCCTCTGAAACTAGAAAAACACAACAACAAAAAAATTAACTGGATTTTGAAACACCTGACCAGTAGCTAGTACCCACTAATCACTTATACCATAACCCATAATTCTCTAATTAGCTCGGAAACTATATGAGACTACCCTTTAAGCTGTCCTTTAGCCCGAAACCGAGAGCTTGATATTCAAACCAAGCCCCCAAAAAAGCTTAATTAAAAAAAATTACTTATTAAGAGATACCGACTTTGAGCCTACCAATACTAACTCCTTAAATCCCCTGAAGATGTTTAGACCAATAAAGGATGTTAATGTTATTCAAGAATCACCCTATCAACAACCCTTTTCTATATATTCCCTAATAAAAGATAAAAGATCTCTTAATCTGCTTTAAAAAAAACACAATTATAAATGTCTGTAACCACACACAATTCTTTAGTGTACCAAAGGCATAAGACCATAAAACATGAAGTTCAAAGATGATTCTTTTTGAAACAAAGTGCACACACTTGTTTCATAAAACACACATGACGTAGAAGACTTGAGATTTTAACACGAACAGGTGCACATACACCTGAACATGGATAAATAGCCATGAAGTACTTACTTTAACATGTTAACCACTCCCTGGAACATAGATGCAAACAAAATAAAAGAGACCCAACTGTTCAACAACTCCAAATAACATTATAAGACAAAGATAAATTTATGCTGATTTTAAGACACAAGGGTAAATCTTGAAAAAGTTTTTTAGAAAATAAAAAATTGACCTAAATGTTGCAACCAACATAAAGCTTTAGAAAACAAAGGTCAAGAGAGGATGCCAGAGAACCCAATTACACAAAGGAGACAATTCGTGAATTTTCCAAACAACTTATAGGCAACAAAGATAAACCAGACCCAATCAACATTGGGATTTCTGGATAAGTAAAATGGATTGCAACACTCAAATGGGATACAAACAACTAATTAAGCGATCAATTATAGGGACACACATAAAATAAACGGTAAAGGCAAGCGTAAGGATACCAGACCAAAAGTAGATATATACTTCTAACCCCCGTTGTTTTTTATGACATTCTACCATAATGACGACAACCTTAAAATGGGGAAGCAACAATATAACTCGACGCATCTAGGCAGGGCAATATCTAATTTTAACAAAATGATTTTTGAAAAAAAAAATGGATCCCCAGTTGTTGTAGTACCTAACACAACAATACCCACAATAACTTAGAGAAGGGGAAAAGAGAATCAATCAAAATCATAAACAAGAGCAATAATCCGAGGAAATACCTGTGTCAATTAGAACCACAGATTGTATTCATACCCGAACTGAAGAGAAGATTAAAAAATAATTCTATAATATGAAAAACAAGATAAGAAAAAAAAAAACTAAAATTGCATCACTACTTTGTCAATTAAAACATTCAAATCTGCTCCTCATATCCCATAACACATTAATCACCCGAAGGTTTGCCTAGAGATTACTCTTCCATGGCGGAAGAGTATAAAAACTTTTTGGGTTTTTTTTCCACAAAAAAAAGAAACATTATTTCAAAGAGGAGTAAGGGAACCCACTCTAACAACACTCTTGATTTAGGAGCCACTTTGGTTCTTGCCCTTCTGCGATTTTTTTTTTTTTTGGATACAATCAGCAAGCCAAAAGCCAAAAACCAAAAAAAAAAAAAAAAAAAAAAAAAAGAGGCCCACATCCTAAACTAAATTATCTCCAATACACCTTCCCATTTTTATCCTTCAGGAGAATGACTTGCAATTCATGATTGAGCTGCTCAGGATTCAATCTGACAAATTTAGAACTTGGACGATAACTATCCAAAAGATCTGCGGTTACATTTTTGTTTCCTGAAACAGTAGATGATCTCAAAAGACCTCACCATGGCAGTGACTCCTTTCCAAATGTGGTACATATTCCATGGGCGTTTAGCTAGGTTCAATCTTTTTCAGCAATAGGAACACAACCATTGAATCAATACATATATGAATATTAAGAATATGAAGATGGATAGCACACTGTGAACTTAATTCAACTCCTTGTAGTCCATGGGTGGCAACTGAAATAGAAACACCCACTAACCACTATCCACAACCAGCAGTAGTTTCTTTTAAGGAACCATCAGAATTTATCATAATAACATTAGTTTGGGGACCAAGCCACCTGCATTCTTTCCAAACTTTATGGATGAAAGTGCAAACCACATTTCAGTTCATGAGAAACCTTCTATTCTCAGAGAGATCAATGATAGTTCTAGAATAGGCACTCAGTTTAAGCTAAATATCATGAATAATAAGCATACTTACTTAGTGAGCAGAGAATTTCTTCTTAGCAAAAATTATATTATTCCCCTCCCTCAAAATCTGGTAGATAAATCCAGTGAAAACAAGCTTCTTTATGGAGCTAACAAGATCACTATCATAAAGTAAGTAATACACCATTGAATTTCAACTTTCCAAGATACAACATCACTTCTGGCATATCACATCTTCAAAACTAAACCTTACCAAATAAGAGCATAGAAATGACAATCATGAAATAAGTGAGAAACTGATTCAGAGCCATTATCACAAGGAACACATTTATCATTCTCACTAACTCCCCATTTAAGTAATTTATATCTAGTTTTCAGTCTTCCATGGAGGGCCAACCCATAAATGAATGAGTGTCTAGGTATATGTAGCTTAAATCAGATAATGCCAACTAAACGTTTCTTTATGAATTAAAATAGCATTATAAGTATCCTTCAAAGAGAACCGTCCCTTAGAGTTTCGTTTCCATATAACAATGTCCTCCTCATTAGTATTAAAATCAGCAACAGAAATTTGAGAGAAGACTTCAGCCATAAGATCATTGTTAGGAGTAGGAAAAATCCAATTGTCCTCGGATAGAAAATCAACTACTTTAGCCTCAATATTAAGAAAATAATCAGCAAGAATATCTGTACCCTCCCAATCAATAAGTTTATCTTTAGAATGCTAACTATCAGTAAGAAACTTAGTTTTAGCTCCATCACCAAGAATAAAACCAATATGAGACATCCAAAGATCTATAATCAAGGATTCTTCTCCAACACCAAGAAGAGTCTTGAGGAGTATTCAAAACCTAAAAATCCTTATTTTTGATAAGATTCCTCTGCACCCAATGAGTCCAAATAGTTTGTTTTCCAGAAATGATATCCCATATATGTCTAAGATTGGAAGCAATATTTGATGTAAAGAGGTCTTCTATATTCAAACCCTTTCTTCATAAGATAAAAAAAAGAGTGCTTCAGTTGATTGGGTGTGTTTCTTACCAAGGTCAAACCTAGACCACGAGAATCTCTTAAAAATAAAGTTTAGTTCTTATATAGCTCTTTTTGGGTGAATAAAACATGGTAGCCAGAAATGGACCATATATACCGGTAAGAACATCTTTAATCAATCTCACTCTACCAGAAAAAGATAGCTTCTTAGATTTCCAAGAATTGACTCTAGAAATAATCTTAGAGATGAGAGACAAACAATCAACATAAGATAATCTAGTAGATGACAAGGGCATACCAAGATATCTAACAGAGGAACAATCAAGGCATTCAATAATATCATCAAGAACCTCTTGAGCAATTGAATAAATACAGAGAGCAGTCTTTTGCTTATTCACCTCCAATCATGAACAACTACTGAAGTCATCTAAGCTTCTTTTAAGAGTATATATTAGCAGCATTATAGATCCTTTAAAGAAGACTAACACATCATAAGCAAAACAAAGATGAGGAAGTTTAGTCAAAGAACAACTAATATGAAATCCATAACTACCATTATCTATGTGCCATAAATTTGTTGGCGTCTTACTAAGATGATTCTTGTCCAAGTGAATGTATTTTTTAGAATCACAATACGTTGTAGTAGTAACACCTCATAGATGGTCTAACGGATCCAATTAGATCTCATGCTGAATGTCTTGAAATAAGTCAAATATTAAGTGATATGCCAACAAACGCATCTTTATATAAAGTAACACCAGCTACCGATTTTTACGACAAATTTTACTCGTTAACCCAAAAAAAAAAATATACATGCCAAAGGGTTTATTTGGCACATTGAAAGTGGGAATGCAGTGTAGTCACTATTACCTATAACAACAATGCCAGTATTTGAATTAGTGTAATACAATATTTAGTGTTTGGCATAAATATAAATGGATGTAATACTAAGATGAAATTTCTAATTAAAAAATTATAAATAAATAAAATAGAAGAATACATATATAATATTTATATACATGTACAAGAAGCTGGATGTAGCATTTATTTATTTTTTTAAAATACATTATATATATATATATATATTAAAATAAAATAATAATTAGTTAAAGCAACAATAAAAATTAAAAAGGTAAAATGTTATATTATATTAATAAAATTAAAAAAATAATAACAAAACAAACCAGAAAATAAAATATAAATAATAATAATTGAACATTTAATAGTAAGAAGAAAAAATGATGTTTTAAAAAGAATAAATGAAAATATATCTTATTATTATGCAAATATAAAATTAGTGGTCGATATTGGTTAACGACATGGTTATTAGACTCGTATGAGTCATGTCGTTCTTTAATTAATTTCAAAACGCTCTGAATCGGGAAGTGGAAGAAATCTACCATTAAATCTACTGAATTCATGTCAATTCGCATTTCCTGCCTAACTTTTAAAAGAGGATTCGAACCTCTCACCTCCCATACCACTCAGTTAGAGTAGCTTAAACCATTGTGTCACAACGTTGTGTTTTGATAATAGTTGGACTTTTATTATATTTACATAATAATTATCTTCTTAGTTGAATCATATTAAAAGTATTTAAATTCAATTTTTTTTTAATTATCATATTTTTTTAATGAATAGTCACTTTTCATCCCATCGAAAAAGGTAATTACATAATTATTAACAAGCAAAAGAACATCAAAATACAAGTAAATCAAAACCCATATACAAACAAAGATACCAAATACATGTACATTACGAAGAGAAGTAGCAAATTACCACAAATGTACCAAATTTTTGTATGAGATGTAGAGAAAAAGGATGGTATAATCCGTAATTAGTTTCTACCACTTTGAATGTTTTTCTTCTTTAATATAAGAGATGCTCCAAAATTAAAGGAGTGCCCAACCCTTAATCCTGTATATATGAACGAAAAACTCGGATGTCCTAAATCCTTTTTTTTTTAAGATGAATTGAAAGCGATGCTATGTTGAATCGTTTATGTTCTCAAATCTGGAATAAAAAGCCTTGAACCAACCAACAAAGATTCAACAAAACCACCATTAAAGTGAAGAAACAATCACTTATCAAAAGAAGAAAGAAACGCCTATCAAACGAAGAAAGAATCGCCAAAAATGAGAAAAAAAAATCACTCAAAGAGAGAAGAAGTGTGTCAAATGAATCCAAAAACGACAAAACAAGATCTTATTCAATTAAATAATTATCTACTAAAAAACAAAAACTCCAAGATGATGAGGATCTATATTAAGGGTTCAATGGGAGGTTTTTGGAGAGAGAAAAAGAAGTTTTTGGAGAGAGAACGGAAGAGTAAAATCAAAATCAGATATGAAACCCTCTACTTTAATAAATAGATTAAAAAAATACTTTTATATTTTCCCTGATATAATATAAATAATTTATAAAATTTGAACCATTCCTATCAGAGATGAATGTGAAGATAATTTTTTTTATTTATATTACGTATGTAAACCCTCGCAACTAAAGGTTAATAATGACCTCCACACAAAAATTCAAGGGGGAAGATCGAGATCTATTAAAGGAATTAAAGTAACAATCGAGCAGAATGTTTGCTAGTGGAGTTTTTCGATAATTCTTTCTGGTAATTTAACTATTAATCAACTTCTTTTCCAATGGAAAACTACAATGATGCTATAATGCTCTGATTTTGATCTAGTCTAGGAGCTCTTGTACATTTGTAAATATATTTTTTTTCAATATATTTTTCTATCCAATCATCACTGATTTGTGTAACGGCTCTTTTTTTTTATCTCATGCACTGGCAATCTCCATGGCTTCTGAGTAATTTCTCTCTTTAGAAATTCCTTAGCCTGATGGATGATAAGGAGAAAAGTAAAGAGGATTCATATCAGTTGTTGTTAGAGTCAAATCTTCTCGATTCATAATTTTCCAATCTCTCTCAGGTGTGAATGGTTTTTGCGAACTTCTTTATTTTTCTTTCTGTATTTTTTTTCTTTGCTCTTTCTGTTTGATTTTCTAATCATGGTTTATTAAATTTTTAGGCTTTTTAAATTTCTTACTCTAACTGTTTTTTCTGCTTGTTTGATATAACACTGTTTGATTTTGAATGTCTATGCTTATATGATTTTGCCTGTTTATGTTTGTATGGTTAGACTGATCAAGAGTTCTTTCAGTTTCTTAAATTTATTATTTCATTTTCTTTTTCATGATAGTCTTTTTGGGAACAAAATCTTCATTCCCTTTCTTCTTCGGTATCCTAGTCTCCTTCTATCAGGTGTTTGTCAATTTGATTTCTTTTGTGATTTATTTCATTTTGGTATCTTAATATATCAGCCTAATTAGTACTAAATCGTATTTCTAATGCAATCCAAGAGATCTTATGCAATCTTGACACCAAATATTTCTCATTGTAGAATAAATCATAAACACATATAAAAAAATACCAACAAAAATCAACTTCAAACTTTAGTTCATACATACTTAAGGAAATTTTAACTTTTTATATAAGACACTTAAAATAACTTTAGTCGAAAAAAAAAATTAAACAAAATTCCAAACCATTGCATCGAACATTCATCCATAGTTTTAGTAACCTTCTTTTAATCCTGCTCTTCTACAACCCCTTTTCGAGCATGTTTTAATTTTTCTAAAGATACTGAGCCTCAACTTGTGCATATAAGAGATCCATCCCGGGTAACATCTCCTTTTTGAGAATTATAATTTCAACGTGACCTGGTTTCTCTATTTTCACCTGGATCCTCTCTATTGTTTTCCTTCCAAGATGGTCCTCATGTTGGGGATCAAGATTACAGAAGGCCAATATTTGTCCCTGTTTTAGATATAAAAAGGACTCTTCTCCACATTCTATGCAAACATAATATTGAAGTGTAATTGTTTGTATCGATACCGCATAACTCTTGTAAAAGACACTTTTGCACCTTAGGTACTATCTTATGATCACAAACCATTTTTCTGTCTCTCTTTCCCAACTAAACCATTTTTCCCTAATGTTTTCCTCATTTCTTTCCAAAACTTAGACGATTTTTTATGGGTTGCTTCTAATAGCCCCTGGTATCCATTCAGAAATGTCTTAACATCATCAAAAACATACATAAGCATGAATATCTCTACTGACTCTATCAAAGAAATCCATATATGGGCAAATATTGTGAATGCAAAGCATGAACACAAATCTCAAGAAATGTTAAGGGTTATAGCTAGCAAACTTGGAAAAGTTAGTAGAGTTATGTTAGGAGGAGACGCCTCTACTCCAGATTTCTTTCCTAGGATAATAGTTTGGGTGAACATTGAAAAACCTCTTATTGACAAGCTTCCGGTTAAAGTTGGTAAATATCCAGTAACTAAAATCTTCTTCAACTATCTGAATCTTTCATCCAAGTTTTGCTATGAAGATAGTTGTGGAATCATCCAAAACTGTACTTTAAAGTATATTTATGATATTTCTGTTGACTATCCTTATCTAAGAGATGATCTTTGTTTCCTAAATGATAGCCAAATATAGAAGCCTAAAGATAATGTTGACCTCAGAGGGAACTCAGTACATGTTGAAAATTTTCTTGTTATTCCTGAGATTCAAGAGACTTGTCAAACTTTCTTTGAAGCCAATTCATATTTTGAAACCTCTGGCTCGTCTGAATCTGCTGTAAATCATTCTGTTTAAAAATTTTTTCCGATCTCTGATACCGAGATACCATCGATAGTGGACTCAGGTTTGGGAAAAAGAACATTTCCTTTCAATATTCCTAAGAATTGCAACCCTATTCCATCTATTGCTTCTAAATTTGCACATTTTTCACCAGCTGATCCAAGCCGAGTCAATGAGTTTTCCACATTTACTGAGTTGGACTTGTACCCAGTCATTAGGTTACCACAAGATATCCCTAACCCAGAGCTAGTTAGAACCGGCCTAAATTCTCTTATAGTCCGAAGAAGACTTTTCTTTTTTCCATATGAGAATTCTAGGGATTGTTTTGACTCCTTTATATCTGCTTCCTCCTCTTTTGCTAGCCCTATTCATATTCATTCCCCAAAAACTTATATTAACTCAGGTCATAATTTAGCTTTATATGTTTTTCCGATTGTTGCATCATAACCAGCTTTTCTTATTTCAATTCCTGATTTTTTGATTTCTCCGGAGTCTGGCAACTCCTTTACAATCCCATCTAAAGAAGGAAAATTTCTCAACATTGATCAGTAGGGGTTTAACATGAAAGAACATCACCAAGAAACTGAATCCTATATTCCTCAATCTTTCTCATTATCCCGCCCATCAGAGCAAAAGGATGCACTACAAGCAAATTCGAAGGAGGTAGAGCAGGACCAACATCATGTCTAAAACCTCAAGAAACAGAAGATGTATGAGTCTTACATGCAGTAATCTGGTCTAATGAGAAAGCGGTCAAAGATTTTAGCACTGAAGGAGATTGCGAAAGCCTTTTCAACTATCTAAATGGAAAGAATGCAGACATTTCTTGGCGTAATAAAACTTTTTTAGGATGAATCAAATAGGGTAGCAAAGAACTGCACCAACTTTTTGGGTTTTCATTTTGTTCCTAAATTATGAAATGCAGTTGTAGATTCTCAGGCGAAATTTGCAAAACTTTAATTTCAGTTTTAGATGGGGTGATATTCCCCCACCATGTATTCATGACAAACTCTCAGTAGATAAATCTAATATCCGGAGAATCGCTTCACATACCTCCATATTAGATGGCTTTACTAACGATGTAATTCAGACGAAGGGCTATGGAATGAGTTTTTAAAACTCATTCACTACCAAATCAAGTGAGGGACTCAGTGAAAGAGTGTTTTTTGCATTGTGGGAGAGACTGAGTGAATGAGTGTTTTTCACCCAAGAGGCTGACCAGTTAGGAAGAAAAATTCACCCAAATGGATGATCATGTGCCTCTCCAACCCGTTTTTAGTTATTTAATACATATATTCTTTTGTATTTATTATCAGGAGGCTGATCATGTACCGCCGAACACAAGTTTTTTCTCAAGCGGCTGATCATGTGCTTCTTAGTTTCGACTGTTCGGCACTCTTTCGAGAGTGAAAGTGGATCTCTCCACTGCCCAGTGCCCACCCATAATAGCACTTATTTATCTTTTTATTCTTAAATATAAAAACAAAAACAAAAAAATTGACCTCCATTTATGATGCTTTATTTATTTAAAATCACAATCTTCGGCTCCCGGCGGCAACAAAACAAAAGCCCAGACCCATATCTCATCCCCAAAGTCTCAAACTCCCAACTTCTCAATAATACCCAAAACAAAAGGAAAACAAGAAGAAAAACTTCCAAATTTCTCTCGCAACCCTAGATTTCAAATTGGCGGGAGTTTCATTCTTCTCTTCTTCTCTCTCTGAAAAATTATAGGGCAAGCTTTTGCTTCATGGCTGAGATCGCAACAACTAGTACAGACACTTCATCTCTACGGCCGGTTAGTCTCGGATCTCTCTCTTTTCTCTGGTGCTGTTTTTTGAGAGTTTTTTTTATTATACTCTAATTCGACTGTTTTTGGACTGTGTTTGGTTGAATTTCAGAGTAGAAAGAAGAAATCTAAAGTTTCAGTAGAATCTGATGATGTTTCAATTGGGGAAAAGCAAGATGAGAATAATAGTGGTCCAACACCAACTGAAGAAGAAACTCCAGTTGGGTCTGATGATATTGGTTCTAACGATGATTTTGAAGAAATTGGACCTAGTAATAAAAGGAAACGCATCCCTAAGGTTCCTGGAAATCTTAAAAATGTTGATCTGAGTTTGATTGGTAATTTTATTTTTTTTCAGCAAATTTTGTGTTCCACTTTAATACCTAGTTCTTCATTTTTATTTTATTTTTCTCTTTCGTGTTTATGTGTGTTTCTGTTTAAACTTTGACACTATGTGTGGTAAGTTACTGCTTAGTAGTAATTGTATGACAAATGAATTAGAATGTTGAGACTACCAGATGTAATATTTTAGAGCTTGTTTAGGGTATCCTAGTTCCATATTGTCAATTAAGTGCATCTCTTTTATAGCTGGAATTGATTACGATTTTTTTTAATGCCCACCAGATGTGTCTTCCTCTTTGAACTCGTTAAGTTCTACTTCTGTTGGTCCGAATAAACGAATGAATGAATTTTTGTGTTATTGTTTTTAATTTGGAGAGCTGGGTTTTTGGATGTGTTTTCTAGATACCGTCAAAGGTAATGGGAAGCAAATTCCCCATGTGGTCAAGAACTGGGTGGAGCAATATGAAAAGAGTCCTAAATCTGCTATGGTTGAATTGCTCGTGATGCTTTTCGAGGTAATAACTCCACTAGCTTGATGTGATGTTACTGAATTTTGTTGCAGTTGGATTTTCTATTTCCGTTTCCTTTTTAGAGAGTGACTTCTATTGATGTCAAAGTAGAAGATAGAAAAAAGTTTAAGACGCTGTGTCACGACATACTATTAATTTCGGAGTAGTGGCTTATATCACAGTCACATCTGCCTACTCTTGCTTGCACATAGGTCTTATTAAGTCGTTGATGAACAGGTTTGTGGAGCTAAATATTCTCTCATCGAGAAGGACTTGGATGACACAGAAGTGGATAATGTGGTGGTCAGTCTGGTGGAGCTTGCCCAGAAAGTATTTTACCCATACTCCTGACTTTTTTTTTGTTTATTTCGTCCTTTTAAAAAAATAAATATCTGTTGCATATACGAAGATTCTCAACCACAAAATTTATCTTATGCATCCAGAAGTTTTAGCTTTAATTAGAATTTATTCCTGTTTGAATCCCAGGGAGAAGTAGAAGATTACCACAGCTCTAAGCGGAAGGAGTTCAAAAACTTCAAAGAAAACCTTTTATCTTTTTGGGACAATCTGGTCATTGAGTGCCAAAATGGTCCACTGTTGGATGAGGTTTTGTTTGATAAGTGTATGGACTATGTTATCGCACTGTCATGGTAGGTTGTTGCAACTTCTCAGTGTTTTTATTATGGTACGAAGTTTGCTTTTCATGTTTGTGCTTTCCTAAGACTATTTTTTTTTTCTGCACATGCCTTAGCTCTCCTCCAAGAGTTTTCCGCCAAGTTGCTTCGTTAATTGGCCTCCAACTTGTCACATCCTTCATTACTGTTGCAAAGATGCTGGGGTCTCAGCGTGAAACTACACAGAGACAGTTAACAACTGAAGTCAAAAAAGAAAAGAGGGTCCACGTGTGGATTCACTAGGCAAAAGGTTGGAAATGACCCAGGAAAAAATTAATGTGATTGAGAATATGATGCGGAAGTTATTTAAAGGGTAAGATTCATTTAGCTAGTTTCCTGATAATAATTTGTTTTCCATTTTAATAAACTTTGCCCAACCAATATATATATATATATTTTTTTATTTTTTTTTTTTCTGTTGAAGGTTATTTGTGCATCGTTACCGGGACGTTGATCCAAATATCCGTATGTCATCCATACAATCTCTTGGCGTCTGGGTTCTGTCGTATCCCTCAATGTTCTTGCAAGATTTATACTTGAAGTACCTCGGATGGACATTAAACGATAAAGTATACTGATCTTACAGAAATTGTGGAATATGCTTATCTTTTTCAGTTTTTCTTCCTTTGTTTTACCATCCTGGGGTAACTTAATTCTTCTTGTTGCATTTGTAGAATGCTGGTGTTCGAAAATGTTCTATCCTTGCTTTGCAAAATCTCTATGAGGTTGATGATAATGTCCCATCACTTGGGCTTTTCACTGAAAGATTTTCAAACCGAATGATCGAACTCGCTGATGACATTGATGTTTCTGTTTCTGTGTGTGCCATAGGCCTTCTGAAACAATTATTAAGGTATATGATTGATAATGACCATTGTATCATATTTCTTGGTGGCAAACTGGTTTTAAGTTCTTACTTTTCCATCTTTTAGTGGTTTATTATCATATTGCTTATGACCATTGCTTACGTTGTTTTATTATCATATCGCAGACATCAGCTTCTATCTGATGAGGACTTGGGTCCTTTGTACGATTTGCTTATTGACGAACCACCAGAAATCAGGCGAGCAATAGGAGCACTAGTGAATGATCACTTGATTGCTCAGAAATTTAGTACCTCGAAAGGTATTTACAATTGAGTATATCTTGCACTATCAAGTGCACAGTTTGATAAAGCAAATCTTGGTACTAACAACCTTAATATTTTTCCCAGGAGATGAAAACGACTCATCTGATGTTCATCTAGGAAGATTACTGCAAATTCTGAGGGAGTTTACGGCAGATCCAATTCTAATAACCTATGTTATTGATGATGTCTGGGATTATATGAAGGCTATGAAAGTATTATGCATACTTATATCAGTTTCTTTCTTTCTATTAGTTAAACTGTGACGTGGGTATTCTTAACATTGCTCAGTTGAGATCTCACGTCTGTACAGCAGAAGGACCAAAGGATACCAGAGGAATTCCGACTTCAATAAAAAATTTGTCCGGAAAACAGCTAATTTAATCTACATCTATCTTACAGGACTGGAAGTTCATTGTGTCTATGCTTTTGGACGAGAAACCCGGGAAAGACTTTACGGATGTTGATGCCACAAACTTGGTTCGACTGCTTCATTCATCGTCTAAGAAAGCTGTCGGAGAAAGAATTGTACCCGCTACTGATAACCGAAAGCAGTACTACAACAAAGCTCAAAAGGTAATTTACACCCGGTTTCACTCTCCTGTCAGGCTTTCTTACTAGTCTTATCTTTTGACATTTCTCAACTAGTTTTTATAAGAAGCATAGAGTTGGAATATGTATCAGCATTTTGTCAGGACATTTGTCCATAAGCGATGTATGTTTTAACCTCCTTTCTTCTTAAATAGAGACTTTAACTTGCAACAAGGTAGTTATTCTACTGTGAGTCATAGTGAACATGCCCAAACTCTCAATTCTTCTCATTAATAAGTGGTCTATCTATTCTCTATTTTGTTCTGTTCATGCCTTTGAGATCTCTGTTTATATTCTCTAGGAAGCACTGGAAAATAATAGACGGGACATAACTTTAGCAATGATGAACAATTACCCAAAACTGTTGCCCAAATTCATGGCTGACAAGGACAAAGTGTCACCGCTGGTAGAGATAATTCTGAATATGAATCTCGAGCTGTATTCGCTTAAGAGGCAAGAACAGGTAGGTCCATAGACTCCATCATTTCTTGCTCATCTGAATAATGTTTCTCATTTAGGATTCCCCGTCTCATGCTGTCTGCTAATTTTGCTTGCTGGCGTAGAATTTTGAAAAAGTTCTCCGGTTTATTAAAGAAGCATTTTTCAAACATGGTGAAAAAGAACCTTTGAGGTCCTGTGTCAAGGCTATGAGCTTTTGTTCTACTGAGAGTCAAGGAGACCTGCAAGATTGTGCACACACTAAATTAAAGGAGCTAGAGGATGAACTTATAACAAAGCTTAAGTCTGCAATGAAACAAGTAGAGGTATATCCATTGCCATTTCCAAGGCCTTTCTTGTTATCAACTGGATTGAAATCTCAAATTTGACATGTTTCGAGATTTCAGGGAGGCGATGATGACTACTCTTTTCTCGTTAATTTGAAACGTGTATATGAACTCCAATTAGCAAAGTGTGTTCCCATTGAAACCTTATTTGAAGATTTTGTCAGGATTCTTGAAGGAAACAGAAATATGGATGAAGAGGTGCATACATGAATTTTGCAATTTGTCATTTGAATTTTCTCCGGTTCCTTGCTTTTTCGTGCGAAATCTGCTTACAGTTGATGTTCATGTATTTCCAGGTTGTATGTTTTCTGCTTCTGAACATGTATATGCATGTAACCTGGTGTCTGCGGTCTATTATAGATGAAGAAAGTGTTTCTCAAAAATCACTAGATTCATTATTGTCCAAACGTACTACCTTGTTTAAGCAACTTGAATACTTCCTTAACACCCATTCTGAAGCTGGGAGAGATGGAAGATACGGAAGGCAGCTTGCTTGTCGAGTAAGAACTCTTACACTTTACGGTAAATATGAAGCAATTAAAAGATATAATTTTGGTAACTGAGTTTTTTTTTTCCCCTTCTGCCTTAGGTCTGTGCTATACTCGCTGAGACGTGGTTCATGTTTAGAAAGTCGAATTTTGCTTCATCAAAATTGGAAGGGTTAGGATTTTGTCCTGACGTGCCTATGGTTCAAAAGTTCTGGTCTCTTTGTGAACAACAACTCAATACAGGTTACTAACTTCGCTAAACTTTCTACTTTGATACGTTTTAAAAAATGCTAGATTGAGTCAGCAGTATGAAGTATGCAAGTGGCACAGTGTCATTAAAACGTGTAGATGTAGTCTAAAGTCAATAGCATCCATGTACGAACTCAAGACCACTTCATAAGAAGCTGATAGAGTATAGATTTTCTGTAGGTTTCAGTTCGTAAGGGTAGACGTATGAGTACCAGTTCACAAAATTTTCCACGTTTGCTACTATATTCATTTAATTTTAAGATGTAATGAATCATGACGATGTTTTCATTTCATTAGTATGATGTATGCACACATTGTTCAGGCGTACTGCTACCCACAACTTGCTTCATAAGAAGCCGATAGGGTTTGAATTTTCTGTAGGTTTCAGTTCCTGGACATATGATTACCAGTTCATGAACTTTTCATGCTGGCTATTTCTCAATTTTGTTCTAAAATGTAATGAATCATGGCAATGTTTTGATACAATTAACTGATATAATGCTTCTTCGCAGACGAAATTGAAGATGATGAAGCCAATCAAGAATACATAGAAGAGACAAATAAAGAAGCAATCATGATTGCAGCATCGAAATTGGTTGCAAGTGATGCGGTTCCTAAGGTGACTATTTGTTCGCCAATTTAAAATCTTTTTCTTGTTTCATTCATTAAACCCTTTTGAACTCTCTTCAGTCACGGTAAACTGTGTCTGGGATTTCCTGGACAGGACCCATTCGTAAGAGTTTGCTCTGTAGACTGAACCGAAAGTACATATATTGGTCATCCAAGCAGAAAATTGTGATTCTACCGCTCTTTACTTCATATTTAACAATCCACAAATATGTTGCTGATTCAGTGTCAGATGTTGGGGAACATTGAATTTGGTTTTTGTCTGACATAACCTCTCTGGAATTTATCAAGCAATTTCAAATATTCATGCAGGACTATCTTGGTCCAGAAACCATATCCCATTTCTTGATGCATGGACCAAATGTTGGGGAGATTGTCAAGCAGCTGATTTCTAACCTGAAGAAGACAGCCGATCGAGATGTTTGTAATATATTTCTGGAATCACTGAAAAGGGTATGAATTCTGAACATTTTCACTTGCTATACCCTGCCAATAAACAGCTTTTTGTATAAATGAGATTGTATAAGTGCAGTGGATATAACTTAGCCCGCTGATACTGCTACCAAAAAATTTGCAAGCAATCATCTGAATTCTGAACCACTTTAATTCAGCTATGATGTGGACACTTTCCTTTTTCTGGAATCTTATTTTGGGATTAGTCTAACCTTGATATTGTGGGATTAGTCTAACCTTGATATCTTGGGGTTAGAGTTAGGAGAGGTCGAATATAAACAAAAGCCGAAGCTTTTCTGCAGATCTGATCTATTTTTTCAATGCAAAAAAGGGTTTTGAGGCTACAATTTCACTAGACAAACCATTGTATTTCAACTACTTATTCAAGCTTACTCTACCATTACTTGCATGAATAAGGTCTTGTCTGACTTCTGTAAGTTTAGGTTCCTATCCTTTTTCAAGTTGGTCTTAGATATTTAATCTCTTTAATAATGGATTTGGAATCAGGCATATAATCGGCACGTCTTGGAAGTTTCAAAAAGTGATGATGAATCTTTAACGAGTAAGTCTCTTACAGAGTGTAAGGACCTAGCTGCTCGGCTTGCTGAAACGTTCGTTGGTGCTGCTCGAAACAAGTATAGGTCAGACATTCTTAAGATTGTTAAAGAGGGTGTCTTGTTTGCCTTTGAGGATGCTCCAAGACAGCTTAGTTTTCTTGAAGCTATTCTACATTTTGTATATAGACTTCCAACATCAGACATCTTAGAAATGTAAGCAAAGTACTCATCCTATAAAGTTAAAATTATATTTGATAATTTACACAAATGAAAGGCATTCTGTAACATCTGGTTTTACTGTGAGTAGCGTAAAGGATGTCCAGAAACGAACAGAGAATGTTAATACTGATGAAGATCCTAGCGGGTGGCGTCCTTATGTCACTTTTGTTGATCATTTACGTGAGAAATATGCGAAGAATGCCGGTCTTAATGGTAAGTCTAAAAACATCATGCTTTATCTCCCGTAGTTTTAGGCTTTTCTAGAGCAACCTCTGATCCTTTCTCTTGACGAACTATTTTCATTA
This sequence comes from Papaver armeniacum, assembly GCA_023531295.1. Taxonomy (NCBI): domain Eukaryota; kingdom Viridiplantae; phylum Streptophyta; class Magnoliopsida; order Ranunculales; family Papaveraceae; genus Papaver; species Papaver armeniacum. Next base: position 7,312 of record JAJJWW010018461.1, on the reverse strand, counting down.
TTTCTAATGCTTAACTTGAATTGTTTAATTTTCTAGGGTCTGATCAAACACAGTGGTTATGCCTTACTGTTAGTTCCGCACTTCAGTTCAATGTTCCTTAATGCTTAATGTTCAGTTATGTTTAAAACTTTAAATAGCTGCACACACTTGTTTCTTAAAAAATTTCTACTTGCACCAGCTCAAGCTCAAAACTTTTAGCAACCATGCTTAATCATATGGTCCTAGCTCAAATCAACGGTTTAGTTTTGAGCTGGTAGTGAATGTTGTTACATATGGCTCTACTCAAAACATGTTTCTGTTGTGTGTGGTTTCTGGATCTATTTCATAAGATCCTTCACTCAGTATTTAGCTGTGCTGAACTAAAAGGAGCCCTTCCCCAATGTTGTTGGGTCTTAAATCATGCATTTGATCATTTGATCAGTATGTCTTTGCAAGGCTGTCATCTGTGTTAAATCTGGTCGTGATCATCATTATTTCCTTTTTCTTGGTTAACGTATATGGGACTGATATTGTTGCTTATTATCAGACGACAAAGAGGGATCTGTTGCGGGTCGCAGAGGTCGTTCACGTAAACGCCGTAACATACAGGGGAAGAAACTCTTTGATGAACAAGAATCTAGTGAAGAAGATGACTCTATTAGTGCATCTGATCAGGAAGGTCCAGAAGAAGAAGATCAAGATGAGGATGCTCCTCTGATACATTCTTTCAAGTCTGCAGCAAAATTGAGGTCTTTGAGAGTTCAAAGACAGGAAAGCAAATCCAAGGATTCTGGGAAAGCTCCTCAAGAGGATGCATCTGATTCTAGAATGTCAGGTATGAGATCAAGTTGATGTCTGCAGTTGTTTGTGTATTCCGTGTGAAGCCGATGGTTAATTGCTCCACCATCAGTGCACCTAGGATGTGTCAGAAAACATTATGGTGCACTAGTTACCAAATCCAGTAGATGTCTTCTTGGGTAGCAAGTTTTTCTGTGACCATCATTGATTTTTCATAGTGCCTCTTCATGAACAATCACTCGAGCATTCAGAGTTACTTCTTGCAGCCTATTGGATTTTATCTAACAACTTGGTGTTGTTCCATTGTCAGGTTCTTCTGAGTAATTCCACCTTCGGATAGCATGCACATTTTATCAGCTGAGGCGTGTTGGAAGTGTAAATTCTGTACTAGTCAGATGAGTTTTACCAATAGAAAGCTAACCTTTAATGTTTTATTAGAGGAAAAATGTAACCATTTCTTTCTGCTAGTAATGTCATGTCAGTAAATATTATCTTTGTTCCTAGTCATTGTGTATCATTATAGTCCTTGTAGTGATCAGGGTTCAGGAATTACTTGGTATTGGATTTATTTTTGCAAATAGTGAGTAAGCTCTCTTGATATGCTTGTTTTAAAATTCCACAAGTCCCGCCTTCACAGACTAATTTCCACGGTCTGTAAAATATTTTAAGCTCAAATGTAATAGGGGTGGGTGGGATTTGATATAGAATTTGAAGATTCTAGATGTTCATTTTTGCTGGTCTTTGAAATTAAAATTGCTTTTCCATCTTTTACTGGATTTTGGAACTTTTGGATCTTTTTTAGGTTTAATCAGTATTTTCTATCTTTTGTTTGACGTGCCAAGAAAAGGCATCACATTCACACCCAAAATGGCTAGGTGGGTTCGACTGTAGGGTGTTAAGTCTGATTGTTAATTCTAGGACTACTGTCACTACGCAATTTTAGATTCAAAGCAGTTGAAAATTCGGAGTGATGATACGTCCGATTGAATTATCTTAGGAACAGTTGTGCCATTTAGCCTGGTAATTAATCAAATACATTTAAACGGTTAAAATAACCTGGCTTGATTGGGGTATACTCAAACTAATTGGGGTATACCCAATTTTATAGGGACTCTTTTTTAAGGGCAAAGGGGAGGTCAATGGGTAAAGTTACAAAATTACCCTTTCTCATTATAACTCTAATAATTACTACCAAAATCAGTTTTCTTTCTTCATTTTCTTCTCTTCTTCTTCTCCTCCACAACCTTACCGGCTCCATCACCCCACCACCACCAAAACTCGTCGATCAATTCGTTAAAATCGTCGATTCAAAAACTCCGATTAGTCTTCATCAATGGATCCACCACGGAAGAAGGCAACTCGTATGAAACAAACTAATCGAAAACCCAATGAATATAACCCTGGAATTGCAAATTTAGTTCAAAGAAAAGTGAAGAAAAAACATCGTCGAAGAAGAAGGAATTGAACCCGCGGAACACGTGAAATGGTGCGCTTAAGAAAGTAAGGGCACACTTAAACTCACTCTAGTACTTCAATTTCATGTTTGCATGTCAAATTAGGCCGAACAATCGAATTTGTGAATTGGTAGTTACGGCGCCTGAAGGTTCTTGGTTATCGACCTTTCCGGATTTCATAGTTAGGGTTTGGCCGGAAGGTATAAGGTTGAATAACTTGTCACAGATAGTTTCTCAGAATCGCTACTAGCAGGGCTTGTTATTCAACTGTATACATTGCCGTTCTTTTATCTTTTTAATGAAACCGGCAAGTTTTTGTTTTTCACCCTTCCTGCTACTTCTTTTGAATGTTTTCTCGATGCCTAGAACTTTTAAATCCTAAGGGTAGTTATATAAAACCAAGTCAGCGGTTTGTCACCCTCTATGTATGTGTAATGGACCTTGCCGACACAGATAGTGAAAATTTTTTGTTTTTTTTATGCGCCTAAGGCTATTTTGATGATACAATGCCTAACATTTTTAGCCGGCACTCATCTTTTCAATCGACCTTACTGCCATTGTTCCGGGGATATGTTGTATATATCTAACTTTCTTACACTGTAATGTTTTTTTCCGAATTGTTCTTGTTCGTATTGCGAATGGCAAAGAAGAAAGCAGCTTTGAAAGCAAACTCTTAGTCCTCCTTCAAACCCTCCGTGCTGGTGATAAACTCTTGTCTTCAAAACATCGAGGGGTGTATGTTGTGCCCTAATGACAAAGGTCTTAGAACCACTATCCGAACCCAATGATTCGAGACGAGACTCCGATGAAGACCAATCAATTCCATCTGGTAGAAGAGGTGATGATGATGATGTTGATGAAACCAATCCGCCGGGCTTGGAGGAGGTAACAACGATGATAATGATGATGGTGATCAAGACATGCTTGAGGTTTGAGAGAGGTAATGATGATGGTGATGATGATGATGGTAATGGAGATAAAGGTAAGAAGAATATCATCGAAGATGAAATTGTTGAAGAGGAAGAGGAACAAGAAGAAGAAGGATAAGGAGATGGAGATGGAGAAGGAGAACAAACTCTAGCTATTGTTCAAGCCACCGGCTTCGGCTTCAACTTCAACCTAAATCGAAGAAGGGGTGATCACTAAACCGACTGATTCTCACATGCCTTCCAAACACTTGATGGTTGCACCGAAAGAAGGTGAGCCTCCAAAGGGGACCCCAGAGATGGTGGAGATGTTCTTTTTGGATACAAAGACTCATGGGCATGTACGGTCCATAATACTATCGTAAGTAATCTTAATCCGTCTTTGTTATTTATTCAAGTGTGTAACTATCTTAATTAAATTTGCATCAAGTGTTTGTATTAATCTTGACTTTTTTTGGTATTTAGGATCACAAGCATGCCATCTGTCTCATGAGACGCCAAGCTTCGTGTTCGGTGACGCATACTTGGAATCTTGGCTTGGAATGTGAGGAGGTGAAAGTGATTGTGAGGAACTCAGGTTGTTGCTCATGTGGAGAGTTCGAATATTAATCATGATAAAGTTACCATCTCCGCATTCGAGCGGTTCTACGGAGAGACCGATACTATGTTATTCCCATTCTATGAGATGGCGATAACTCCCGATGATGCTCAACAAATTCTAGGCCTCGAGGTTGATGGAAAAGCAGTCACCTAGGGATTCGATAATGCCATTTATTTCGAGAAGATTTACGAATTGAGCAAGAAATTGTTTGGTTGGAGTCAGTTCGGACGGATGATGTTCTTGACAAGAAGGATGGTCGACTAATTAAGAAGTTTAATGTGAAGAAGTTGAGGGACAAACTATGGAAGACTCAGGAAATCCTTGATAGGAAGGAATGGTGCACCGGTGCGAATCAATGCTACCGCGGCCGCTTATTTGTTATACACCCCGGCAGATGTATCTTCCCCGAGTTCCGAAAACCAAGTCGAGGCATTACTTTGCAACTATTGGATCCCTTACATGAGATGCGTGGGTATTCTTGGGGTATGCTGCGGTGGTTGCCTTCTTGAACAATGAGTTGACAAAATCTTCTAGGGCACTCACTAAGCAAGTTAACTAAACACATGTCTCTTCCGGGTAATTTTATTGTTTAAAACATTTATATTTGCAAATCTCGTAAGATAAGGGTTCTTACTAAACTTTTTTTCTTTTTGCATAGGTTTGGATATATGAACGCTTTCCTTCTTTTGTTCAAAGACAACTCTTACGTCAAAGTGGATAACAAGTGTTCCGGTTCACTTGCCAAGAGCTCAAAGGTGCGTTTTAAGGGTACTCGGGATAAGGAAATGCCATAAAATCTTATGAAACTAGAGCCGCATCGACAATTTGATCGCTAAGAGGTGATATTTGATCCGTATCGGGAGGATAGAAATCAAGGTTTAATCCCAAGGAGAAATGAAGTTGTTGCATTATACTATGGACCCTTGATGACCGTGTTTGAAGGATTTTCAATGTACGATCCACATCGGTAATGCGACAATTGGGTTACGTCCCAAGAAGAACCTCATTTCGATGAAGAACCGTTTTTACCGTGAACTGGATAACCTGCACCACCTCCCTAAAACTATTAACGTCTCTTACGATCCATCGCCAACTCAAGAACATTGGGACAATAGACGGGGCTGTAACATCGATGTGAGTCTTTTGGACGAGGTGACCACCGGTCATGAAGCTACTGAGAAATACATGGCGTGGTACTTGGGTTGGGCTCTGAATCCCACCGTGATTAGGCCAATGACTCATCAAGAACTGGCTCGTAAGAAGAAGATGGAATCGAAAGACCCAAAGAACATTGCTTAAGATATTTGTAAGTATTTTAGAGTTGCTCTTACTATTTTAAGATTGATTGTATTCCGAATCATTCTATTAATTGTTTATTGTTTAATTGAATATAGAAGGATCTGAAAGACCTTTGTGAGGGTGTTATGTTGCGCGAAAGATAGAGGAGAACTCAGTGCAAAGCAAGCACATTGACTATGCTTGCAATGTTGACAATGAGGATGCCCATCTATTATTCAAGCAACTTCAGCTCAAGTAAAGGCGGAAGAAAAAGCTATTAAGGATGCACAAGCCAAGACAAAGGTCGATAAAAGAGGACTCGTAGTGCTCCCGGTGGTGAAGGTAGCATCGGTGGTCGTGGTGGTGGCGTAGCAGCGAGGTCGTGGTGGTGAAGGTAGTGTTCCTAAACGGGGCCGTGGTCGTGGTCGTGGGTCGTGGCCAATGAATTCTTTCCTAGTTCATTTCTTTATGTTGTGGTGGACAAATGTTTAAGTTAATGGTGTGGACAATTGTTTTTTCACGGTTTATGGGACATGTTTAGTATTTTGGACAAAAAATGTTGGATGAATGAATGGTTTGTTTATAAAGTGTCAATATATTTGTTAAATGCTTTTTAAAGTTACCCCGTCACTGTCCCATGGCCTAAGGTTGTGGAATCCGCAAATTGCCGCCCCTTACAACAAAAAATTGTGTAGTTACCAGGACTGCAAGGTTGTGAAATGTCAGACGACGGCCCCACAACAAAAAACTGTAGTTACCAGTGGCCGGCAAGGTAATATGATTCCTAGAAAGCTTGCGTTCGTGTAGCCTGGGGGTACTAAAATAGAGACCTGTCGGCCATATCTTGAAAAAAAAACCATTCTTCCGATGCCTAAAATCATGTAAGGCCGGAGGGAAACAAAAACAATAAAATGCCGGCGGTATTTTGGCCTACATGCTAATGAACCCATACAATTCCTAGTTTTGGGACCCCGGCATTGTAGCAAATTTACGACCATGCCGGCGTGTTCAAAATTCAAATTTTTGCAAGTACAATTGCATTGATTCACTTGTACTTGGACACTATAACGGCCAAATTTGGGCACCATCCTATAAATGCACTACTTATCTCCACAAAACAACACACAACTATTTGCATATACTCTCCAAAGCCCATATCATCACACACTCCATCTAACTCACCCAATAGCTTTCTACACACAAGAAATGGCTTCATTTGATTCTAATGAAGATTTGGCAATCACCAAATCTTGGTATGCGGAGACTAGAGTTCGAAGGGTCCTCCGTAAGGGTGGATTCCACAACCTTTTGGGCTAGGGTTCACAACACTTTTAGCCAAGAGTGTGGGAATCCTAACTCAAGAAGTGTTCAACAAGTGCACGATAGGCACATAGTCATTGAAAATGCGATACTTGCTTATTTAGCTATCCAAAAACCAATTTTCAACGCTCCCCACTTTAACTTGTCCATTGAACAATTTGTAAGTATTTTTGTGGTTTATTTTACGTGATCCATGTTGTTTGATCTTCCAACTTAAACCGCACTAACAAAGTAAGTTTGTGTTTTGTTTTTGTAGCATGAAGTCGCCAAAGCGCGCTACTTGAAGAAAAGGGAAGCATTCGCATTCGATGCAAGCCATCAATTCATGGAATCCAAAATCTGGGAGTATGCCCCCGAGATGATGGAGGGTGTATCGTCTTGGAGGAGGAAGATTGATGGCTTTAGAAGTTTTAGTGTAGGTTTTGTGGGTAGACCTCTATGTAAACCCTCGCGAGACTATAACTCAGTCCCACTAGGGTCGCTTTAGGTTCAAAGGCTTGATGCACATGCTAAGTGCATTCGTTTTTCCGTCGACAAGGATTATGTTTTATGTTTCAATCAATGTAGTAACCAAAATTGAATGAATAAAGTAAATTACATCTTTCATATTATGTCAAATGCAAGGTTGTATTTTTTTTTCATCCGAGATTAATATAGCGGAAGGGTAGGAAATTTTTACATGCCGACCGCAAGGTTGCTGCCCAAGATAGTCGGCGTGTTCTTCATCCGATGACCATTCCGGCGGATATATGGTCGGCAGCTTATTCAAAGTTGACACTGCCGGCGGAAGAGGGATCGCCTTATTCAAAGTTTAACATTAGACGGATGTATGGTCGGAAGCTTATTCAAACCACGACCTTTTGGGCTTTATGCATTTTCAAAACCAAAATTTTTGGATCGAAATTGAACTCAAAGACGGATCAAAAGGTTAATCTACCGAATTCAAAATTTCAAAA
>JAJJWW010018460.1:0-32117 GCA_023531295.1 Papaver armeniacum | reverse complement strand
AAACTAAAAAGCCAAACTCATGACAAAAACCATAAAATTTTATTTCTCTACGTTTCTGCCTTCTCCCTATAAATGAATGCTCTCCAAAGAAGAAGTAAAGGAAGGAGTGTGGCAGGAAGAAGTAAAGAAGAAGTATATTTCTCGGTCTCACTCGATCCTATTTATACAAACGAAATTTATCGAATATATTTGTAGGCGATTCGATGTAGTGTGACCCATCCAAGTAAAGTGTACATCAATTCGATTCATTCGATCTTCAAAGGACCCCATGTGAAGCAATTATCACCGTACAACACACCCATCTTGATGCATCATTTTCAGATAATTATCCCCTTCTTCAACGCGTTAAATATCTTGAACAAACGCGTGCTTTATCTTTCTCAGAAATTATCATGAATTAGGACCCACCATTCGTCGACTCATTGTTGAATTGTGCTGTAAGAGAATTTGTTGAGGAAGGAATAAGTGATTGTGTTACGGTGTACTATGAAGTAGTTTAACTCGGATACTACGGCTTATGATTGGTCACAAATTCGGTTGGACCCGCATGAACAAAGTTCTTCCATTAGATGTTGATGGTACATCCAGTCGATGTATAGTCCTGCACTGAATTTCCACCTAACACAAACATGTCGGGGACATGTTTCTGCTAACTCTTCCGGTAGGGTCCCACCACTGAGTTTTCTCTTCCATTACCATCGTCATTCTTCTTCCGACCACTGCCCGTTCGAACTTCATCTCTGTATTCTTCCACCGATGATGATCATCACCATTACATCTTCCAATTTCGACTCTATCACATGGAAGCAATCACAAGACCGTAAACCTCCTAGCCATCACCATTAACCACTGTGGCAATGAATAACGGCAGCACCTTGCTCGAGTTCCTCATGTCTTCAACGCCATGTTCCAAGAAGCCAAGCTCATCGGCGATCACGAACTTCTCCTTGAAAATCAAGCTCAACTTTGCGTGCCCTTCTTCATCCCATCTTCACAGCCAATGTCATCACCTTAATCACGTTAAATCGTCGAACCATGATGAATGACCAAACAACACTTTCGAGCATAATTGTCGAGCTCGTGTCGAACCACAGCCAGAACGATCACCATTGGGACTCGATCTCCAACCCGAGTCATCAATGGCAGCAGCAATATTAATCACAATATTGGCAGCATCGGTTTTCTACTCCCAAACTTGAATCCGTGGATTTATGGAAATCGAGCTATCACCCAAGTTTTCTATCATCCCCGGGAACTTAGTGATGTATTCAAATTCGAATATCATTGCTAATCAAATCCATCACCATCGTGATCATCATGATGAACACCATTAAGAACAACTCATGTTCTTCATGTTCATAGTAAGGAAGAAGAATGGGTGCCACGAGTAATGATCCGAGGTACCTTTAGTGATTTTTGAATATGGCTTCCCCTTAATAGAATGGATGCCTTTAGCAAAAGACCGACTGCATTTAGCGGTTGCTTTGAACTTATTTGTCCCTTAATAGGAAGGTGTCCCTTAACATTCGGGTGGGATGCCAATAGCATTTTCCTTAGAAAATGACCAATTTGCCGCACCCCAGTCTTACGAGTTCTTGTTTTGCTCATAACTTTTTAATAATGAACTCAGAGATGACTTCGTTCTTTCGCCATTGCCCTTTGTCTTCTCGTCCTCTACGAAATGAAAGTAGAAATCTTGTACTTGAACGAGTTTCATTTGGTATTTAGCTATTCTCCCTTTGTAGCTAGCTTCTTTTATTTCACAATTAAGTGCAAATTCACTTCTTTTTGGACGATTCTCCTAATGAAACACAAATAAGAGAAAACAAACGTAATATACAATAATTTGCAAGAATATAAGCAATTACTAGCATGGAATTGACACTAAAATCATGTGAATTATGCACTTATCAGATACTCCCTCACTTAATTCAGCCTTGTATTTCCTGTACTCATTATCAGTGTGGCATGATGACTGAGTGTTACTCTTATAGAGTAACACTAACCTCCAAGCACTATAATGAATCATTATCAGTGTGGCATGAGACTGAGTGTTACTCATACAGAGTAACACGAACCTCCAAGCACTATAATGAATCCATGTACAGAAATACCCGTACGGGCGATTCTCGGTGTGTTATACTGGCAGGAGCCCTCTCGGTGTGTTATACTTGCTTGGATTAGGCCCCTCTCGGTGTGTTATACTAGCCCGATTGAGCGCACGTACTTGACTGTATCGGTCTCCGGATATGATCGATCGCGGTCATCCAACTCCACAAGCATGATTGGATGACCACAGATCAGATTCCATCACCCTAAGCATGGTATGGAATACCCGGCCTTAGCTTGCCGGATATGATCGATCGCAGTCATTCAACTCCACAAGCATGATTGGATGACCACGGATCATTCCATCACCCCAAGCGGTATGGAATACACACAACCGACCCGCATGGTCGACCATTGGCCTTCGCTTGCCAAGAAACCGTCCATACCAAGCATTATGGACGGAAAACCTAAATTAGGGTTTGCGGCATATTACATGTGCGCAAAACAGTCTCAACCGTCCATCTTCGCAGCATAGATGGAGGTGTAGATCTTGAACTCAAAGGGCCCGAGCATGTCGACACGATCACCGTGTGACCGCCTACACACTTGACCAATCGGTCCAAAGCCAGCCATGGTTGGTTACAACAAATTCGTCAAGCCCCGAAAAAGAGCATGGTCGCGCGGCTTTGAAAGCCAAAATTGGGTTTCAAGTCATCACGCGCGTCCATCTTCTCCCAGTACGAATGGAGGTCACAGATTGGATTAACCAAGGCCGGTCATACCAGCATGACCACCGTGGGCCCCATCTACCTCCTCTTGTGGCAAGGGATTTACGCCCGGCTAATCAATCTCAACCACTCTCTTTGTGCGGTCAAATTGAGTCGACCGCTAGGGATGATTTGCATCTTCATGAGACGGTGAGACATGGACGTGTACACCATCATGCCAAGTCAACACGCATGTATGGTCAGTCCTCTACAAAATCCTTCCCATGCTTGGTTTCGACCAAGGCTGAAGGAGTGATGCTTGCGCACCTCTTTAAAAACCTTCCACGATTTCATCAACGGTCGCGGATGAGGTGTCTCGAAACATCATCTCATCCGTCCGACTTCACCAGCTTGGTTATACAACCCTGGTCAGGAGTTATTTGGTTAGTGAGGAGTCATTACCCATCACTTTACCACCCCGTAATGCAGTACCTGCATAAAATACACACGATACTCCACAAGTATCGACTTTCTGAATAACTTGCAATTATTCAATTGACATTACATGCTATCTTCCGTGGATCCACGATCCACATTCCAGTTATCAATCATGTCACAAACTGGGGGATACATACTGGGGTATTGGTCTGGCGGTTTTACAGCGTGCGGCGTGCAACGCGCCATCACAAGAACGTGTTAGGAAGTCGGGGACGGTTAGAGATGAACGGAAAAGTGGGCAAGACGGTCGTGTGTTACCGACACACAACTCCACTACTCCATCATTCCACTACCTCCACTTCCCACGAGAAAACGTGAATGAGGCTCAATGACTTGTATAAATGGGTTCTCGCCCTGTTTTCCAACAACAAAAGGAATAACGGAGAACAACACAAGTTCGATTTGAGACGAAAAACCAAGTGTTAATACAAATCGTATTCAAACACCGAGCCTGCTTGCATCAACCGCAAAGCCTGCTCATCTTTCTGTTACAAGTCATAAGCAAGCCAACACCTTCACAATCTCAACACCTTCTTCGCTTCCCTCCCTAAGATCAACCCCATCTCCTTCATTTTGTGACCGGGAAACAAGTCCTGGCAACGGCCATTTCTTAGTTTAAGGCGGACTTGCACAGATTGATCTCTCGAATCTACAAGCACTCACCGCGCAGTGCATTTGTTGAAGGTTTAGATTCATTCCTCATCCACACCCCAAATTACCAAATTCTGCAGGAGTAGTTTTCACCCATCAACAATTGGCGACCACAGTGGGAGGTTGATCTATCGGTTGCAAAAAATTAAATTCTCAATTCTTCGGTTTTCGGCTCACGATGCATCCTCATCAGGAAACCACAGGCGGTTCATATACATGGGAAGTGTAGATAGAATGCTGGAGGATGTCTTGGCAAATCAAGCTGGTATCACCAGAAGACAGAGCGAGACATTTCGCCTTTTGAATGACATAGCAGCACAATTACAAGAAGGATCGTGCGGGCATCTACTCAAGCGGTGCAAGAAATGCTTTGAATCACACCTTTACCCGTGGAGAGGCAAAAGAGCGCGTAACCGCAGGTGACTCAGGAAAGATGAACAACATGGTCAGTCAACAATGAAGAACCAAGGCAACTCCCAGAGGAGAGGACTTGTCCGGAGTACTACAACGTCTACCTGGGATAAAGAAATGGAGCCTGCAGCTTACGGATCCCTGCTGGAAGATTTACATCTCAAGACCCTTGTCAAAGCCGTGAATAAACGCTTGAGGAAGGAGAGATCAATCAAGTAACACGTGAGTACAGAGGATGGGAACGTTCAATTCGATCACTTTCGGCGAGTGATATTACAACACCTCCCATCACGAGGCCGGAGTGTTCTGCAAGTCCCGGCATCTCATCAAGTGTAACACCTCCGGTAGTCACCAGAGCAACAACTTCCACTCCTTCATCAGGACGAGGAACCGGAGGGGCGGGAGGAGGACCATCTCCCATTATTGCAGACTTGATGGAAAAGCAGGAAGTTCTTGTCAAGACTCAAACGGATATGGCCGCAACTCGGAAAGAGGTACTCACTTTTCTTTAGACATTAACTGATCGATTTCCACATGACCCGCAACAGCCCCTGGAGCCAACAAGGAATGAATTCAACGCACCGGAGAAGGTACTTCAATGGCACGGACCTACATGGACATGATCAAAGAAGCGACATCGATATGGCGGTCTGTCATGGAGGCTCCTACACTGGGGACTGATCCTCACAACGATCTTCCTCAAGTCAATAGTTTCACTCTGGTTCAGCGGTCTTGTCATGGAGACTCCTACACTGGGGACTGATCCTCACAACGATCTTCCTCGAGTCAATAGTTTCACTCTGGTTCAGCGGTCGGTCATGGAGGCTCCTACCTTTGACTGATCCTCTGACGATCTTCCTCAAGTCAATAGTTTCACTATGAACCGGAGAGGCCGGTGGATCGGAGAAGCGGTTTCTCTAGTGGAAAGTTTATGCAAACTTTCACATCTCTCGAAGAATCGGCGCGCGAAGACGTTTTTCTGCTATCAGCCGAGGAGGAAGGTCACGGCCGTGACCTACATGTCACCGCACGCATCAAGGATTCGAGTTCAAGACGACCCTTATCTACACAGATCGTCTCCATTACTCTCAAGATTCTCGGGACATCCAAGGCTCTCCCGGAGGCAGGTCGTAAGCCTACCACAATGACGGACTTCGAGGGAAACCAAACCAAGCACACATACGGGAGAAGCTCCGTGGAAAGAATCGAGACAAGTTCGTTGCATCCCACTCCCCATGTGGGCGTCAATTCGGGAAGAAGACCGACTTGCATCATTGAGGGCTAGTACCCACGATGCATCTTTCTTTGTGAAGCATTCTTCTCCATACTTTGTGAAGCCACAACCCACGTTCACACGAGGAGGAAACGAACTTTTATGGCGAGTCGTGACCGAAAAGGAAAATGGTATCTGCAAGATCTTTGCCATTATCGCCAGAGAGACTGTTACCCAAAGTATCTCCACCTAATGGAATGCTACAACATCAACGAACCACAAGAGCAAGTGCTAGATGCTCCACAACAGCTGCAAGATGGCACCAACTCTACAAGCGATGAAATTGAAATCGTTGAGGAATCTCCTGGGGCCTATCTCCATCAGCTCAACCTTGTGTACGGATAAACGCACGAAGCTCGTGCAACTTCTCAAAGAATACCAGGACATATTTGCTTGGAGATATGAAGAAATGCCGGATGGAAATTGGTCACCCATCATATACATGTCATACACGTATCCAAGTCGGTTAAATAGTTGTAGTTCATACATGAGGAAAATGGATAGATCGAGTCGCATAGACTTGGAGACTTGAACAGTCTTTGCTCCAAAAACGATCCTCCTCTGCCTAACATCGACATGTTAATAGATACAACCAGCGGACACGGCATGTTCTCCTCCATGGATGGATGTAGCGGCTACAACAGATAAGGATGTACGAGCATGATGCAAGTAAGATATCTTTTCGAACTCCTCTCGGAAATTTTTATTATACCATGCTGCCATTTGGTTTAAAGAGTGACGGTTCAACGTATAACCGCTCTATGACGGTAATCTTCCACCGGAGCCGATACCTCAAGGGAGCAGCCTCAAGAAGATAACGATGTCCGGACGTCATATCGAGAGAGATCGGGCGAGTTACTCTATCGGACGGTGGTCGAACAAGATCGGGTGAGTCACTTTATCGGACGAGCGGTACATGTCTATCACGCTATATTGGAGAATCCGCGCTTTTGGTCATCCTCTGGAGCTGTTGAACGCTCATCTACAACAACATATGCCCTGATAGAAAGAACCAGGCCTGCCGGAAGAGCCTCATAATGTTTGTAGGGGCATATATCTCACCAACAGGCGATACAACATTCAGCCTTCTGTAAGCAGTTCCTTGAAGTAGCAAGAGGAAAACCACCAAGATACAACATCATGCGCGTCCATCAAACTCCAACTCCAGTACCACGTGCACGAATCCACAATGATGAAACAACGTCCAAGGTATTCCATACAAACAACAACCACTACGGACAAACCATGTAAACCACGCTTGGGGACTGAGGCTCAGCATGAAGTTCCTTCACCGTCGATCAAGGACTTCTTCAACATGAGAAGATGGTCGAGTCAAGAATCATGGATTCGCAAGGGTAATCAACTCAAGAGGAAGCCACTTCAACGCTCCCTCCAAAAAGGAAGCTGCTTCAATGGTCTATTCAAGAGCCGCCGCAACGCTCTCTCCGAGACCCACGTTCGCCAGAATCCTTCTTCAACACTCTCTCCCAGGACTCACCTCAACGGTCGCATCGAAACCACTTTAACATCCTATCGAGACGTTTCAACACTCAAGCCGCATCAATAATCTGCGCTCCGGTCAAGTTATCTTTGATGTACTCATTTGCTCAACATACGTCTCATCCATCCTTCATAAGGGCCCAGCGGAGCATGAAAAACCTAAAAGTCGATAGGAGAAGAGTTATCCTGTGGAACGGATGTTTTCATATAGTTGAAAGGGCGCGGTGAACAATTCATCATCGATGTTCGGCATATCTTTGAAGCTGTCAACACTTCCTGACTTGGCACCAGCATTATCTCCAGAAGACATCTCAACAGGATTCTTTCTACCGCAATGAAATAAAAGACAGGGAGTTAGAACTTGTATGAAAGCATATGAGAAGTGTCGCCACACACGGCAAGACACAACTCACACAACGGCCAGTCAAACATCATTCAAATCCATACGGTACAAGCCTCAAGTCTGGTATTGCTCAAGTCAAAAGGTTGGTATTGCTCAAGTCGCAAAGGCTGGTGTTAATCACGACATAAGGCTGGTATAATAGGCGCACACGGCGGGGCCGGTTTGATCGAAGCACATGGCTGACGTTTGAAGCATGTACACACAGTAGACCCACTTTCAACCGAAGCAGACACAACAAGCCCACGTTCGATCAACGGCGCAAGAACCCCACAACGCAAGCGGGCGCAATCAGGTCGATTAGGCACATCCCCACGATTGAACGAAGCGGGCGCAATAGCCCCTCGACCGAAGCGATCATAGCAAGGTCGGTCGAAGCGAGCAAGACCGACATCATGCTAGGGAACACTTTTTCGGGACGTCTCTTGAACGTGACATGCTCGAAGAATACAGGACGACCCGTCTCTCCCGGTAACATCTAACATTGTCTCATAAGTTTTATCTTTAATCGTCACCATCTCATGCCTACCACACAATAGTGTAACCATTGTGTGCTGGGGCAGAGGACTTAATGTTGATGGTGGATTTTCGTTCAAGGTTGAGTTTGTAAAAAAAACCAGAAAAATCATGCGCTGACATCTTGTAAAAGATAAAGCCATTTATAAGTGTTGGATACTCCTCACTTAATTCAGCCTTGTATTTCTGTACTCATTATCGGTGTGGCATGATGGTAGTGTTACTCTTATAGAGTAACACGAACCTCCAAGCACTATAATGAATCATTATCGAGTGTGGCATGAGACTCGAGTGTTACTCATACGAGTAACACGAACCTCCAAGCACTATAATGAATCCATGTACGAAATACCCGTCTGAGCCGATTCTCGGTGTGTTATACTAGCCCGAGCCCTCTCAGTGTGTTATACTAGCCCGATTGATCCCCTCTCGGTATGTTATACTAGCCCGATTGAGCGCGCCGGACTTGGCGTATGTCAGTCTCCGGATATGATCTGATCGCATCATCCAACTCCACAAGCATGATTGGATGACCACAGATCAATTCCATCACCCTAAGCATGGTATGGAATACCCACGGCCTTAGCTTGCAGATATGATCGATCACAGTCATCCAACTCCACAAGCATGATTGGATGACCACAGATCATTTCCATCACCCCCAAGCAGGTATGGAATACACACAACCGACCCCGCATGGTCGACCATTGGCCTTCGCTTGCCAGAAACCGTCCATACCAAGCATTATGGACGGAAAACCTAAATTAGGGTTTGCGGCATATTACATGTCCGCAAACGGTCTCAACCGTCCATCTTCGCAGGCATAGATGGAGGGTGTAGATGTAGACTCAAAGGGCCGGAGCATGTCGACACGATCACCGTGTGACCGCCTACACACTTGACCAATCGGTCAAAGCCAACCATGGTTGGTTACAACAAATTTGTCCGCCCAAAAGAGCATGGTCGCGCGGCTTTGAAAGCCAAAATTAGGGTTTCAAGTCATCACGCGCGTCCATCTTCTCTCCTCTGCAATGGAGGGTCACATATTGGATTAACCAAGGCCGGTCGTACCGGCATGACCACCGTGGGCCTATCTACCTCCTCTTGCGGTCGGCCAAGGCATACCATGCCCTAGGCTAATCCAAAACGCCCCGACCAAACTCACGCGGTTACATCTCCCAAATCCTAAAACGATCTCGACCGCTCAACTTCACCGGATGATTTGAGTGGCTTAGATCACGTTTTCATGGGATAATCGGTATAGATGTGAACACTAGCCTACCACCTACACGCTGGTATGATCGACCAAGACCGACCAAGATGGGTCGTCTTGGACGCACTGCCAAACTTGGATGTCATGCGGTTTCCAACTCCTTTGCGGCAAGGATTTTACTGCCATGGCCGATCTCAACCACTCCTCTTTGACGGTCAAATTGAGTGGCCTGGATTGCATCTTCATGAGACGGTGAGACATGGACGTGTACACCATCATGCCGTCAACACGCATGTATGGTCGGTCCTCTACAAAATCCTTCCCATGCTTGGTTTCGACCAAGCTGAAGAGTGATGCTTGCACACCTCTTTAAAAACCCTGATTTCATCAACGATCGCAGATGAGTGTCTCAAACATCATCTCATCCGTCCGACTTCACCAGCTTGGTTATACAACCCTGGTCAGGAGTTATTTGGTTAGTGAGTCATTACCCATCACTTTACCACACCGTAATGCACATAAAATACACACGATACTCCACAAGAAGTCGACTTTCTCCGAATAACGCAGATTATTCAATTGACGATACATGCTATCTTCCGTGGATCCACGATCCACATTCCAGACATCAATCATGTCACAAACTGGGGATACATCTCTTGGGGTATTGGTGCGGCGGTTTACGGCGTGCGGCGTGCAACGCGCCATCACAAACGTGTTAGGAAGTCGGGGACGGTTAGAGATGAGCAGGAAAAGTGGGCAAGACTGGTCGTGTGTTACCGACACACAACTCCACTACTCCATCATTCCACTACCTCCACTTCCCACGAAAACGTGAATGAGGCTCAATGACTTGTATAAATGGGTTCTCCCCTATTTTCCAACAACAAAAGGAATAACGGAGAACAACACAAGTTCGAGGCAGGACGAGAAAAACCAAGTGTTAATACAAATCGTATTCCAAACACCCCGAGCACTCCGCATCAACCGCAAGCCTGCTCATCTTTCTGTTACAAGTCATAAGCAAGCCAACACCTTCACAATCTCAACACCTTCTTCGCTTCCCTCCCTAAGATCAACCCCATCTCCTTCATTTTGTGACCGAAACAAGTCTGGAACGGCCATTTCTTGGTTTAGGCCGGACTTGCACAGATTGATCTCTCGAATCTACAAGCACTCACCGCGCAGTGCATTTGTTGAAGGTTTAGATTCATTCCTCATCCACACCCCAAATTACCAAATTCTGCAGGAGTAGTTTTCACCCATCAACAGCCACCCATGTCTCTGATTCCAGTACTAGTTAGCAGAGACACCACTTTACAAACTATAACCTCTTCCATGTCTTGCATACAATCTGCCATAATTGTACATCTAAACTGCAACACCATCTTCAATATAGGTATTCTATAACATCCATCTGTATCAACCCAACATCTACTTCTTTAGCTGTATCCATAGTAATCCTTCTTCTTGCTCTAAACTTCATCAACAATAGTTCCCTAAAACCCAATTCTTCCTTCACAGACCCATTCAGTTGATTTCCAATTAAAACTCAAACCCTGATTTACAAAATCCCTAATTCTTAATTTGAACTGCCCAGAACTAAAATTAAACCTTATATGAACATCTCTACTTCAAATCAAAATAAACCCATGTAATAATTCAATCGAATAAAAACAATTTCATAAAGAAATATCAAAACAGAAAACCCTAATTAAATCTCTGATTTACCTTTTCCTATTCGATTCATCATCAGAACATCATCACTTTGACAACCCAATAATAACCCCTTGATTCTTCATCCATCAAAGATAGTAAATCATCATCAATTGTACAAAATCCTAACCTCAGAAACCCTAACTTCGATTTAACATCAATATTGTAGTTGCAGGAAATCCCACAACACACCCCTTATAATATTTTCGAGATCTAAATCTATTTCATAATCAAAATAAAGATTAAAGTGCTAAAATTATAAAATGGACACAAGGATTTTTTACATGGTTCGATCAATGTGATCTACATCCATGGTTCTTCACTATGATTGTTGAGGTTACATTAATATTACATTTAGAATCTCCATTAATGGATATTTGATAGAGCTCCAGATCTAGTTTTGGGGAAGAAGATAATAAAGAAAATAAAGTCTCTCTCTCCTAATTGTGTATCTTTTCTCTCTTACCAAAATTGTGTCCATCCCCTTTCTCTCTCCTGCTCTCCTCCTTATATAGGTGTTTAAATAGTGGATGACAACTCACATACAACTCATATTCTCGCAAGCTCTCTGATAATTTCGCAGGCTCTTGCTACCTTCTCGCGATCTATGGAAAATAATGAATCTCGCACACTAACGAATGTTGTGCGATATTTGGATCCTACATCTTGCCCCTTTTTCCTTGAATATTGCTTGAAGAGCGATCTTTAAGGAAAAATACGTTTTTGTAGTAATCTTTGATCTTTGTTGATGAAGGAACGAGCGAAAGAATACTGGACTTGAAAAGTACGTACTTGCCTCTATTCTTTTGCGAAGTTTCGAAGCTTTGAGAAGTAATTAGAAGTACTCAATCCTCGAAATATAAGAAGTATCTGTCTTTGAATGATAGTAATAAGTATTGCCTCTATTCATGCGAAATTATTACTCTATTTTTGGTGAGGATTCTTGTCCACTTTGTAAATGATTCTTGCCGAGAAGATAAAGAATATAAAATGTTTTTTCTTGGTAATCCATAGTTGCCTCTGTTCCTTATCTACGAGGGCATAATCGTTGAGAAAATGCTGAATGAGCGAGTTATTTCTTCATTCTTATCTTGCCCCTGTATCTTGTTTTGTGCTCATGCGATAGTATAATCTCTTCGAGTTGCTTTTAATTTTGCGAAATAATTGTGCGAAATAACCACATTTTGCAAAATAATCACATTCTGAGGAATTCTGACTCATTCTACGAAATTATGAATACTTCTGCGAAATTATGAATACCTCTGCGAAATTCTGAATAATACTCCTGAGAGATTCTAAATAATATTGATGAGATTGAATAACACTCTGAGAGATTCTAAATAATTTTCTTTGAGAGATTCCTGAATAACACTCCTTGAGAGATTCTAAATCGTCTTCTTTGAGAGTTTCTGAATAATACTTCTGAGAGATTCTGAATAACACTTCTGAGAGATTTTGAATAATACTTCTGAGAGATTCTAAATAATACTGCTGAGAGATTCTGAATAATATTTCTTTGTTATTTTCGCTGTCTCAGACTCATTTCCATGTATATATTCGCAAACTTATTTGTTTAAATATAATCATTTTCGCAAGCTTATTTGCTTACTCATTTTCTTATGTGGTCTTATTTCCTAGTTAAAGGTTTTACTGTGCCATCTCTTGTCATTGCGACAAAATCGCAGGACGTCTTTGCACTTGCATGCAAAAACCCATTGATCTTGCCTTAACTTTATCTTTGAAATTTTTGTTGCGACAATATGACAGGCCTAAAAATTCTCGTGAAAATAAAGCCCCATGACATTGCCGTCTTGCGACGAAATCGCAGGACGTCCTTACATTTTCATGTACTGACCCATTGATCTCGTCTTATCTTTATTTTTTGTATTATTGCTTATTCAGGATTGTCGCACAAATATGACAAGCCTAAATTTCCTTGCGAAAATAAAGCCTCATGACATTTGCGTCTTAAGACACTTATCAGCTCCCTAATGGAGGGTGCCGCCCTTATCTTCCCCCTGGTTGCCCCTTCAAGGAGGCGTACTTCTGCCATACAAGGCTAGCTCCCCCATCCGGTCTTAACAACAACTGTTATTTTCGCAGACCTCTTATCCCTTTTGCCTATAGGGCTTATGGTTCTGAGATGCACCACAAAGTGGAGTTTTCTTGGGCCGAGTGCGGCATACGCCGAGACTTGCCAAGAATGGCCGAGACACTTCAAATGCCCCAGGCACTCTTGGCTAAAACCGTGTACCTCGGCGCCTTGGTCATATGTCGACTCCTTAGAAGAGACCCTCGGTCGTTCAACCTAAGTCATAAGCTTAGATTGAAAATCCAAGGTACCTCTCCTGGATGGGCTTTATTGACCCCAATTCTACATGACTCAGGTTCCAAGGGCGGTGTAACCTTTTCCCTGAGCCATGTTAACAGGTTCCCCCTTTTATGACGTACTTTAGGTCTTACATTTGCCTCTTGCGAAATTTTGATTTCGCGAACTAGGGTGTACGCCATAGCAGGTTCGCCCCTTTCTTTGTCATTAATCTCTGCGAAATTTTATTCGCGTTACTTTTTGCATATTTCATTTCTGTCATTTCTTTTATTCATTCTTTGCGAAATAATCATCAACTCTCTTCTTTGCAAAAAGACGGGAAAAATTCGCGAGAAGTGGGATTTGAACCTGCGTCCTCAGACTCATTGTTTTCGCCTCTGACCAACTTTCCTGGCTCTTGTTTGTGAAATAATGTGACCATGTTGTTCTTTAATGTGATCTTTGGCTCTAGCATTTCGAGTAAAAATATGCAAAAAGTCTGCGAAAGTTGGGATTCGATCCTGCGAACACGAACGCATACTCTGCTGACTTCACCATATGTGCCAACTTCTGTTTTTGATAAAGTTGGTGAAGTTGCCTTCTTATTCTTTTATTCTCTTACGAAGTTGTCTTTTGTGAAGTTGGATAAAACATGTAAAAATATGGTTGAGTAGAGAATCGATCTCGCAGCATCAAACTCCTTCTCTTCGTTGTTGACCATCTATATTGGCTTCTGATTGCGAAAGAAAGCCATACTACCGTTATCTTATTACTATCTTCTCTTTAGGCAACTTTAGAAAAAATGTGAAAAAAAAATATATATATTGATGCGGTGAGACTCGATCTTGCGACATCAAGCTTCTTCTTTTCGTTCGTGACCATCTGTGCGGACTTCAACTTGTGAAAGAATGGCGAGATTCGCATGACTTATTCTTTATAGTCGTCCTTTGTATAAGCGTTCTCTTACTCCCACGTTCTTCTGAGTTTCCAAAGGTACATGAATTCATTTGAGAAAGTATCTTAGTTTCGCATAGATAGCGCATTTGCTGAGAATCTTTGTACTCATGACTATTAATGTGGATCCCAATCTGATCTTCCCGTTAGATCTCCTTCCTTTCTTCCTTTCACTTTTGCTTGTTTACGGCAGAAAGTTCCTTGTTTCCATATGACGATAAAATAAGAACAATTATTCCATCTTCTTTGCGAGTTGAATTATTATAGGTAATCTAAAAAAATAGATCAGCTAAGGTAACTGTTTTCCTGCGAACTGATGTAGCTTGCGAGTTGAACTAATGCTACTACTGATAAGTTGGTGTGAAATCTCGCTGCTTCCATGAATGATTTTTGATGTACGTTAAACTTCTTTGCTGGTTGCTGACTTCGCAGAAATACTTCTTCCTTAGTTGCCTCATCATCTCTTCATTTTTCGTATTTCTTCGCTGTAGGATCATAATATCGCAACGTACAAGGCTCGCAGGATTAATGAACGACGGCGTCGCGAGGGAGTCGCAGGGAGCTACAATAAACGACGCGATGAATAGCGACACCCAAAACAATTGGAAGACACGAAGCCTGGCGAAGGTTAAGAAGTGTCGCGAGAATGAATATTCGTGCATTTGCGACACTTCGCGAGACATTCCCGAAAATAAAGGATAGTTTAGCTGTCATCCACTATGTATTACCCTATATAAAGGGCTCAATAAGTCTGATTGAGGGGGGATCTTTTTAGGGAATTGTTGAGCAAGTCATTAGGAGAGAGAAAGTTTAAGAGAGTTTTAACTTCTAAGTGTAATTCTATTTTCCTGTGTAAACACTTCATGAACTCAATCAATAAATATTCTTGATCTTACATCTTTCAATGGATTAATTAAGCAAAATTGAGTAAGGGGTGTAGTGTGGGATTTCCTGCTACTACATATGCGCTAGAAACAAGGGACGATCATTTGTAAAAGAGAGAAGATCAATTAAAGTTGGTTGAATCGGGGAAAATGAGAAAGGAAAATCTTAAATCGGATGAAAAAGATATGGCATGCGATGCAGCACAAGAGTAATGATTAGTGAGTTTCATGAAAATATCAGAGGAAGAATACACAAACGAGATTTTGAAGGAAAGAAGATTACGGATAGGGGAATAACATCACCTTTGAAGGATTGGGAAAAACAAGAGATAACATTCACGGCGGGGGAAATATCCAAAGAAAATTTGGATCACGCATCTCCATTGGTGATCACAATAAATGCGTATAAGGAAGGAGAGGAATTAGAGAACGCAGTGAAAACATGGGTAGTGAATGGAGTTTTAATTGATACGGGAAGTCTGGTGAACATCATGTTTTATCACGCTTACAAAAAGATGGGATATAAAGACGCGAGATATGATTTTCGCGGCATATAATATCCAAGGTTTTGGTAAATCCATAACAAAAGTTAAAGGGGGAGATAGAAATACGTATTGTTAGGAGGAATCGAAACACGGGTGACGTTGAGTGTAGTGGATATGGAATCACCATATAACATATTACTAGGAAGACCGTGGGTACATGCAATAAAAAGCTGTGGCGTCGACGCTTCATCAATGTATCAAATTTCCTACACCAACCGGAGTCGGCGAGATCAAAGGGGATCTTTGCTAAAGGAAGAATATACTATCAAAATGAAGTAAAGTGTTGCGAAGAACAAGTAAACAAGCGAAAGAGTATGTCAAAGTATGCAAGAAGATGGCAAGGGCGGCTAAAAAGAAGAAGAATTCAGAGTTTACATGATAAGAGCAAAGGAAGGAAAAGGCATACCCGAGATCTCGGGAGAAGAAGATGATCTTGCGAAAGAACCAAAAGGACCAACCCCATGGGAGAATCGAAGGCAGATTACGTCGCGGAGAACAAACCAAAGAAGTGAATATTGGAACTAAGGAAAAACCCAAGATGCTAAAGATTGGAACTAGCATGGAAGCAGATGAAGAGAAAAGAAGCTGTCGATCCGTTGCGAGATTATAAAGACATCTTCGCGTGGGATATGGATGAAATGCACAGTATAGATCCGTCGATCGCTCATTACAAGTTAGAAATTGATAAAAATGTGAAGCCATTTAAACAAAGAATTAGAAAGATAGCAACACATATCACCCTCGAGATAAGAAGAAGCTGCAGAAGATCTTTGGATGCGGGGAATTATTAGACAAGCAAAATATCCGAATGGATAGCGAATATGGTTATAGTTCCAAAGAAGAACAAGGGAATACGGATTTGCATTGATTTCACCGAGCTTAAATAAAGCTTGCCTAAAGACAGTTTTCCATCAGGATATTCCACAACTAGTCGAATCGGCGGGAATGAAAGAGTATCATCTGCGGACGGGTATAAAGGTTACAACTGATTCCCTCGCCGAGGAAGATCAAGAGCATACCGCTTTCTTCGCTCCAAGAGGATTATCTTTGCTATACTAAAATGCCGTTTGGTTTTGCGAAATCTTTGGAGCAACGTATCGAGAGGATGGTAGAAAAGGTATTCGCAGAATGGATACATAAAACACTAGAGGTATACGTAGATGACATGTTAGTAAAAAGTAAAAAGGCAGAAGATCATGTGCGAGACTTGAAAGAAATTTTTGAACAAATGAGGCGTTTCAACATCAAAGTCAATCCAGAAAAATGTACCTTTGGAGTAAGCGTCGGGAAAGTTCTTGGGTTACATTATATCAAAGGAAGGAATACATGTTGACCGGAGAAAGTAAAAGCGATATGCTGACACTGCGACAGTAAAGGATGTTCAAAAGCTGAATGGGTTACTAGCATCACTAGGGAGGTTCATCTCGCGGTCATCGATAAGTTTAAACACTTTTTCGGTGTTACGAAAAAGGATCGAAATTTAAGTGGACGGGACCAATGTGAAAAAGGCTTTACAAGGGATCAAAGAGCATTTAATGGATATATCCATTATGCAGAAAGGCAGAAGTGGAGAGGAATTATTAATATATCTCGCGACAACATCGCATGCCTTAAGTGCGGTTTTTCTGCGAACGGACGCAGAGTAGAAAAACCAATCTATTATATCAAGAAAACTTTTAATGCTTTGAGAAAGAAATTATTCAAAGATTGAAAAACTAATCCTGGCGTTAGTCTATGCGTCGTTTAAACTTCGCATATATTTTCAGTGCACATCTTTGTTAGAGTGGTAACAAAGGTACCAATTGAGTCGATGAATGAAAAATTCAAAAAGATCGGAAGAGTCGAAAGATGGAATGCTCAAATAAGCCATTGCAAACTCAAGTATGAAATATTATCTTCAACAAAGTCACGAGGTTGTCATGAGACTTTCTGCAGAATTTCCTTTGGAGGAAGATGAAGCAGTGGATGAAATGATGGATGTAGAAGAAGCATCTTGATCTCAATGATTGGTTTTCTACTCACCCGCGTCGATTGTGATGGCGCGCCGCAAGGCATCTTTGATGTTATTATGAGATATATCGTCATTATCTCTTAGCTACCGCATACGCCAATGGATATGTCATTAAATAACTTTGATCCTTGTAAAGCCTTTTTCGTGCGTCGATCCATAAATTCGATCCTTTGAACAACTCAAGTGTTTGAAACGCAGCCAGTTGACGTAACCTTTCCTAGTGATGCTGGTAACCCATTCGCTTTTTTAGTGTATCATGCGAATGTCGGCGCTATCTTGGCTGCCACTATAGGTCGACGCTATACTTCCTTTGATATATTAGCAACCCAGAAGCAGCTACAAGGTACGACCTACGGATTGACTTTGATGACGAAACGCCTCGTGTTCAAAAATTTCTTTCAGAAATGCATGTCTTGCGCTTTTACTTTACTAACATGTCATCTGCTACCTCTAATTGTTTATCATCCGATACGCAGTGTGCGACCCCAACCATTTCGCCAAACCAAGCATTTAATATGGCGATATGTCCTCTTGGGCGGCGACATGCTAACGATCTTCACCGGCGGCGATGCAGTTGTGGCCTATGCCCGTCGGAGATGATACTCTTTCATTCCCGATAGCTGATGGAAACAGACAACGGAATGCTCAGCGGTGGCAGCTCTTTTGGGAGCAAGCTTTGACGATAGGTGAAGCGAAGTAATCGTGTTCCTTGTTCTTCTTTGAACTGCCTCTGGCTTATGACCAAGCGCTCGTCAGGTATTTTAGCGATCTGGCCAATTCACGCATCCTTATCTTGCTGATTCTTCTTCTATGCTGGTGTCGCTAATTCTTTGTTTAAATGGCCGCATTTTTATCGATTTAGCTTTGTGACGGCGATCGGCGAGATCACTGTTTCATCCGTATCTTGCCGGCGAAGATATGTTTATGTCTCGCGGCAGACTCGGCGGTCTTTATAACAAAGCTTCATGCTTGGTTCAATCTTTGGCATCTTGGGTTTCGCTTGGTTCGATATTCCTTCGCTGGTTTTGTTACTGCTGGCGTCCCAGCAGGGGACCCAATTTGGTTCTTTGCAAGATCATCGGCTTCTTCTTTCGAGATCTCGCGGAGGCAATACCTTTTTCACTTCCTTTGCTGCTATCATGTAAACTCACAATTCTTCTTCTTTGCGCCCTTGCCACACATCTTCTTGATACTGTGCCTCTTTACATTGTTGCACTATTATTCACTGGCACACTACTTCATTTGATGAGTATATTCAACTCTTGAAGCATCACAATCTGTGACACTCCTGACCAATGAAGATGACTGCATTGATGAAGCGTCGGCACGGCTTGCGTGTGCGCGATGATCTCTTTGTGTTATATTATTCGGTATTCCAGCACGTGTTCGATTCTTCTATTGAATGCGTATTTTGTCTCCTTTAACTTTGTTATGAACCTTGGTCTATACTGTCGCGCAGTCTCGTCTTTATATCCCATCTTTTTGTAGCGTGATAAGTGATGTTCACCTTTCCGTATCGGTAAAACTCCTTCGCTACCCATGTTTTCCGCTGCGTTCTCTAATTCTCTCCTTCCTTATGCGCATTGTGTGATGTGTGGAAGTGCGTGATCCCAAATTTTTCTTTGGATATTTCACATGTAAATGTTATCTTTGTTTTCCCAATTCCGCATCGTAATCTTCTTTCCTTCAAATCTCGTTTAATATGACCCGATCTTTTCATGAAACTTTCACTGATCATTACTCTTGTATGCGGCACGCATGCCTGTCATCGATTTAAAATTTCCTTTCTGATTCAACTGCTTTGAGTAATCTTCTCTTTTGCAATGATCGTCATTTCCTAGCACCTTATGCTATTTACTCCAATTTTTGTAGTCAATCCATTGAGAAAGATGTAGATGAAAAGAATATTTATTGATTAATGTTTACCCGAGGAAAATAGAAAATTGCTGCTCAACAATTCCTAAAAAGATCACCAATGGCCATATAGGGTATTACATGGTGGATGACATTAATCCTTTATTTTCAGGAATGTCTGTGAGGCTAGCAAATGCGCAATTCTCAGCGACACTTCTTAACTAAGCCGAGCTTTCGTGTCTTCAATTTGATCAATAAGCTGACCGTCAGCGATCGTTGCTGGCTGCATTCCGCGGCAGCCGTCGTTCGTGAACGCTATGCGTTAACGTCGAAAAATGAAAGATGATGTAAATGCCTGCGAGAGTAAAACCCAACCAGCTGCGTTTAACGTACATCAAATCATTCGTAGGCGGCGAGATTTCACACCAACTGCTCGTGGTAACATTATTCAACTGCATAGCTATCGGTTCGCCCGGCGATTACTAGCTGTTTTAGATTACTATAATATTCAGCTGCAAGAAAGAACTCAATTGTTTAACTGTTTTATCGTCGCCTATGAAACAAAAACACTGGCGTCGTGGCGCAAAAGTGAAGAAGGAAGGAAGTACTAGCGGGGAAGGCCGGTGGATCGGTAATGGTCGTAATTTTTTGCCGACAATCTTATCTTGAGCTAGATACTTTCTCTAATTCATCTTGCCTTTGAAACCGAAGCGATGAAGATAAGCGGCTTACTCGGGCGACTGCAAGGTAAGTCATGCGAATCTCTCTTCGCAAGTTGAAAGTCACGAATGATCGCAGAAGAAGCGATGTGCTGGGGCTCAGTCTCTCAATATCTGTTTTTCACATTTCTGGGAATTGCCTAAATAAAGACCTTGACAATGCTTCATGTCAATGGTCAACAACGAAGAAGAAGAGTTTGATCTTCTTGAATGTGGTCTCTACTCAACCATATTTGCATGTTTTATCAGCTGCAAAAGTGCTTAAATGAAGGAAGCAAAAGAATAAAACAGCTTCACCGGCACTATCAAGCGAGAGGATTAGCGCTATCGTGAAGTCGGCGATATCGGTCGTGTTAAGCGAGATCAAAATCCCAACCAGCGGACTTCCCCACTGTTTTACCGAAATGCTGAGGCAAAGATCGATGAAACGGCGTAATGCATTATTTCACGAAGCAAGCGGCTGATGCGGCAAGCTGACGGTTAAATCGCTGCATTTCCGTCTTTACTGAAAGTTGACCGACTCGCGAAAAGACGAATAAAGGCTGACGAAATAGTATGCAAAATAACGTGAAATAAGCTTGTGAAAATTAGTGAAAGAAAAGAAAAACGAACTACTATGCACCCTAGTTGTGAGAATCAGAGCTCCTTGGCATTAAATACGATGTAAGAAATTTGTTAACATGTTTGAGAAAAGAGTACACATATATTCTAGTCATGTAAGTGGTCAGGAAAATACAGATCTAAACTTATGACAGGTTGAGCGGCTTAGAAGTCTCTTAAGTCGACATGTAATGGTAACAGGAGTACCTTGATTAGGTGCTGAAGACATTTAGTGTCTCGGCCATTCAAGTGCCGTATGCGACCGAGAAACTCCACTTAGGTAAGATCTCGCAACCACCAAGCCACCTTAGGCAAAGAGATAAGAAAGAAGGCTGTGAAAACTATAGCGAGTTATTTATTAAGAAAGATGAAGAGCTAACGCTTAATGTGAAATCATACTCGAAGAGAAAGATAGGCGGCACCCTCCGATGAAGCTGATAATGTCTTAGACATAAATGTCATGTTTATTTCGCGAAAGGCTTGTCGCTATTTGTGCGACAAGCAATATTGCAAAGTAAAGATAAGGCAGATCGAAAAATGTAGGGCGTCTGCGATTTCTTAAGGCGGCAATGTCATGGTACGGCATTTAGGCTTTGTCATATTGTCATGGCAAATTTCAGATGAGACCAAAAGGCAAGATCAATGAGTTTTTACGTAAAAGTGCAAAACATCTGCCATTCATAATGACATTAACTGAAATGGGCACATAAGAAAAATGAGTAAATAGCTGAAAAATGAAATTATATTTAAGTAGATACATGGAAATGAGAGATGCGGCGGCGGCAGTAACAAAAATGGTATTGAGAATCTGCCGGCGATGATGCCCAGAATGTGCCAGTGACATTCAAAATGCCAGTGACGTCCGAATGCCTGCCGAGTATTGACCTAAACTCTCAGCGTTGTTTAAATATGCCGGGAGTGTGACCGGTCTCTGCGGCGTGTCATTTAGAATCTCTCGAGTATTGTGAGAATCTCGTCGATGTCTGTTAGAATGCAGAATTGGCTCCGACCCGGGAATTCCGCTGGAAGATACGACTAAGCAATTTCGCGGTATTCATGAATTTTGACAGGGTAATTCTGAGTGTGACCCATTTTGCAGAGTGGCCAGTTCACACAATTATTAGCAAAATTAAGCAACTCGAGTTATACTATGGCATGGTATGAAGCAGGCTGCGGGGCAAAGACAGAAAAGCCAACCCAAGCTCGTCAACATTTTCTCAGCGTTATGCCCACCAAACGAATGAAACGGTACAGAAAAATTTTATATTCTTCACAAACAAATCTGCAAAGTGAACAAAAATCTCACCAAATAGGTAACAATTTCGCAAATCAAACGTATATTGCTATCGTTAAAGGCAGAATATCTTATTTAGAGGATTGTACTTTCTGTTACTTCTCCAAAAAGCGAAGCTTAGCAGAGAATGAAGGTAATCTGCTCTTTCAAGTCAGTAACTAACGGCTGGACTCCTTCAATGACTGAATCAGATTACTACTTGTATTTTCCTTAAAGATGGAAACAATATTCAATATTCAGAGAAGAGGCAAGATGCAAGGATCAAATAATAAGCACAGCATTCGTTAATTATGCTTGAAGGCCATTATTTTCCATGAATCGCGGAAAACTAACTGCGAAAATATCGGCTCAAATATGGTTATTAACGGTTAATAGGTATTTAAGCTGCCTATATCGGAGAAGCGAGGAAAGAAAGGGACAGACACAATTACTGACAAAGAAAATACACAATGAAGAGAAGACACTTATTTTCTTTTATTATCTTCTTCCCAAACAGATGCGGAAGCTCCCTCAAATGTCGTGTGGGATTCCCAAGTATTTATTGGTAATGTAACCTCAACAATCATGGTGAAAGAACCATGGATAGACTCGTTGATAGAACCATGTCGCGTATTTCCGACACATATTTTAACACTGTCTTTATTTTGATCATCAATAGACTGATCTCGAAAATGCTTTGTTGTGCTTCTCATTTTGTGTGTGTTAGGCTCGAGATTAGGAACTACGAGTAGAACATTGATGATGATTTACTATCTTTGATAGATGAAAAATCGAAATTCATTGGCTGAGTTGTCAAATGATGTTCTCGATGTTGAGTCGAACAGAAAGGCTCAATCGAAGATTTATTGGGAACATTTTTGTTTCTTTATGAAATTGTTTTTATTACGTTGAATTGTGCGTAGGTTTATTTGATTTGGCTCAGAATGTTCATATGGGTTTAATTTACAGTGCAAGCGATTCAATTAGAGTGAACTATGTCGAGGACTATTTTAATTGAAATGTTGAAATGAAATACTGTGAAAAGGCGTGGAGGTGCAAGGCTTGTGTGATGAATGAAGCAGAACGCAGATGCGACTAAGTAGATATTGGAGACAATACGAATGAATGTTATGAATACCTATATTAGTGATGCGACCCAAATATACTGATATGGCAGGTGAACATGAATAGTTTGCAAAGTATTGTCTCTGCAGCTAATAACAGAATGGTTCATAGTGGCTAACGATGAGTAGCTCTCTGCGAAGCTGTGAGCTAAGGGTGATGAATCTAGGCCTTCAACAAGTACGCTGCGCGGTAATGCCTTGGTGGGGATCGATACGTGATCGGCACAAAGCAAGTAACCGTTCCCAGGCTTTGTTCCGATCACAAATGAAGGAGATGAGGTTGATGTAGAGGAAGAGGCGAAAAGCGTGTTAATTGTGAAGGTGTTGGCTTGCTTATGACTAATAGCAGAAAAGATGACAGGCTTGCCGATTAGCGTACGGTGTTTGATACGATTTGTCAACGCGGTTTTGCGTGTAAATCACGAGCTATTGACGTTCTAAGATTATTCCTACATTATTGAAAAATAGGCGAGCATTATTACTGAAGTGAGCCTCATTCACGTTTCTCGTGAGAAGTGGGCGGTAATTGGGTGATGGGACGTATTGTCCGACAATGTGACGATCTTTGCCCCTGCCGATGCATGCCGTCTGACCTCTAACACGCCACATTGCTTAGTATGTGGCGGGCCCGCGCGGCACGCATGCGCGGTTGCTCTTTGTGTATCCCCCAGTTTGTGACATGATGATGTCTGGGGCAACAGACGTGAATCGCAGAAGAAAAACTAACATGTAATCTTGAGTGAAATATTTCGCGTTATTGAAATCAAGCTGCTTGTGGAAGTATCGTGCGTATTTTATGGGAATAACTGCATTGCGATATGGCTAAGCTGATGAGTAATGACTCCTCGCCTTATGTCACGACGAGTTATATAATAGCTGGGTCGGGCGGATGAATGTTGTTTGAACACTCCGTCTGCGGCGATGATGAAATGAAGGTTTTAAAGAAGGTGTGTAAGCATCACTCTTCGTCGCGTGGAAAAAGATTTTATGAAAGACCGACGCTGTGCGTGTTAACGGTATGACCTGTACATCATGTCTCACCCGTCTCATGGGTACGGCTCTAAACACCAGAGAACAGCCGTCGAAAGTGGTGGGCCTCATTTGCGGCAATCACCGCACAAAAGATAAACCGCATGACATCCCAAGGCTAGGCGTGCGTTAACGACATCTTTAATCGATCTTTAATCGACCAGCAAATGAATGAAACATGTTCACATCTGCTACGATTATCCCGTGGCGTGATCTAAGCCGCCGAAATCGCTCGACCAATGGCGACCGTGGACAGGGCCCGGGAAGATGTAACGGCGTGGCTCGAGGCGTTTGGATGGCGCAGGCATGTATGCGCTGGCCGACACGCAGGCTAAGCCCGCAGTATGGCGGCGGTGTCCAATATGTGACCTCGACAAATGCCCCACGAGATGGGCGTGGCGTGATGACGCGAAACCTAATTTTGGCTTTCGCTGCGTATCTCTGAACTATTCCGTAACCAACCATGGTTAACTTGTTTGATAATCAAGTATTCAATAATGACAGCCCGTGACTCGTATTATTTATTACGCCCTCATCTATACTGTAGATGAGCGATTGTGACCCATTCGCGCATGTAACGCTCAGCAAACCTAATTTAGTTTCGTCCCTTAATCTTTTGGCAGACGAACTGGCAGCGGCGACGTGGTCATTGTGTATTCCATACTGCTTTTTGAAATGGTAAATGATGATCACCTCGATCGTAGCTGTGGTAGTTGGCGCTGTTTCGAATCATATGCGAAGCAAATGAGATATTCCATACCGTAACCCAGAAGTGATAAATTGATACGTGATAAATCGATCGTATAATAATTGAATGGCTGATCAATCATATCACGGAAGGCTGATGCGATCCGAAATCGTACACATCATTCATTTGTCTCTTTATCTGAAAGAAGACTCAATGGCTCTTCACGCGAGAGGGCTTCGAGCTGTACCAACGCACCCGAAAATCGACTTTATCGCAATATTAAATCATGAATTCATTATAATTAACGAAATTGTGTTCCTCAATGAGCTGCCTTCGATCTCATGCAGTGACTAATGATTCATTATAGTCGCGGAAAATTGCGTGTTACTCACATAAAGTAACACTCGATCATCATGCCACCTTTGTAATAATGCGAAAATACAAGTGAATAAAGGCAGTATCAACATATAAACAACTATCTTTTGCAAGATAATAGACGCATCACGGTTTTACAGGCTCAACGCTTGGCGAAAATCACACCATCAGCGTAGTCCCCTGCTCAGCACGCAGTAGTTACTGACAATAATGTGGCGTGAGATCATTGACACGATTAAGGTAAAACATACGGTAGGCTGTTGCAGGAAGCGAATCGTCTGTCTGGCATGTCCGTTAGGCGTCGGCAAGTGTTCCCTGGCATGATGTCGATCTTCTGCTTCGGCGACTTTATGTTGCTTTCGATCGGCTATGCGCTGTCGTTGTGAGATGTACTGTCGGCGGCTATTCGCTGCTTGCGTTATTGAAGACACTGCGCCTGCTGACTGTTATTACGCTGACGAAGTAGTGCACTGTACATGTAAGCTTGTCAGCCATGTGCTGGCGAAACCGGCCTTACTGGCGGTGTGCGCCTATTGACCTTATGTGTGATTATACGGCCTTTCGCTGACCCGAGCAATATAACCTTTTGACGGTGACTGCGAACTTGAAGCCTGTCAGGCGAATGACTGTTTGGGCGGCGTTATTAATATTGTGTCTTGCGGTAATGTCTGTTCCCTTCTCATATGCTTTCATGGTTGCTCACGTGAACACAAATTGGCGACGAAAAGAATCACTGTTGTATCTTTGAGTATAGCATCGAAAATTGACGACTTCGGAATATGCCGGTGTCGATGATGAAGTATTCTTGGCCCTTCCCAACATGAAGCATCGTTCCGCCGAGGACTTTCTTATACTCCCATCGACTTTTAGGTTTTAAATGCTTCATTTGGCTCTATGAGATGGGCAGTATGTTGAAGCGATTACATCAAGATAACAGGAAGCGCAAAGTGTTTGTTGAGTCTGGAAGAAGGATTACGGCGGCGATGGTTCTATTCGCGTCCCAATAGACCATTGGCGACCCTGTTTAGGCGTTATCTCTTCGGTCGATTACTGCCTGCGAATCCATGATTCTTGACTGACCGTCTTTCATGTTGAAAGTCGCGGCTGACGACCGAAGAGCCATGGCGGCCGATCCCCAGCGTGATTTTATGTTAGTGATGCGGCCGAACATGGAATGCGCTGGGCGTTGTTTCATCGACCAATGGACCAAACCTCTGCGGAGATGGAAGTTTGACTCAGACGCGCATGATGTGTGTCTTGGTGGTTTCCTCAAGGCCGCTGCGAAAAGTTTGAATGTGCAACATGCTGTTGACAATATGCCCCCTACAAACATTATGAACTCTTCGGCTTTGAAGGCACCTAATTCTTTGCTCGAGGGCATATATTGTTGTAGATGGCGTTCTTGTCGGAAAGATGATAGCGCAGTGTGGCACCGTATGCAACATGCGATAGTGATACACCGGATTCGGTGTTTGTGACAAATGTCCGGTCGACTGCTGGCGTCACGGTGTCGTCTTGAGGCTGCCACGAGGTATGGCTCGGTGGAAGAACCCCGTCATGGCGATTGTGAACCGTCGCTGCTTAAGCAGCGTGTGTAATAAAGGCTAAAATATCTTGCACTTGCATCGTAATAAACCATTATCTGACTGGCAACACGTACATCCGTCCATGGAAGAGAGCATGCGCAGTGTCGCTGATTTATATCCTGTCAGCATGTCGTGTTAGAAGGAAGATGGTTTCAGGCAGCTTTCGATCCGTCTCCCGAGAAACATCTTTTTGATCTCCATTTTCTCATATCGACCTGGCAACGACTTGAATGCAGTATGACTGTATATGATAATTTGGAAAAGCAATTTCCATCACGACATTCTCAACGGAAATATGTCTGTGTCTTTGAGGGTTGCAGGCTTCGTACACTATCGTACATAACCCTGAAATTCCTCAGCATTTCATTTCATCGATTGTAGAAGTTGATGCCATCTTCGGCGACAATGAGTATCAGCGCTGCTGCTATGTGCATTGATGTTGTGGCATTCCGACAAGTGGAAGATCTTCGGAGCAACGTCTCTCTGGCGATATGTGATGCCGGCTATATTTTCGCTGCAATGCGACTTCGCCATAGACCGTTCCTCGCAAACAATGGCATTAATTTAACTCACGTATGAAAATAACCCCAAATGGTACAAGCCAGTAAGTGGGCTCCAACCTGATATTCAAGTCGATAGCTAACTGCGGTGGCACATGAGGAAGTGGTCAGCGGCCTGTGCGATTCACTCGCGAGCTAAGCATGTTGGACTGATTTCCCTGAAAGTCATAAACAACAATGAGCTTCGTGCGACCTTGCTGAGAAGCGAATAATGCTGGCGAGGTGAACGGAGGCGATCTGTGGAAGCTGAGGTAGATGTGAACTCTAGTCGCCCGATGGATGGCATTGACGCTGTAGTGACCTTTCACCGGTTGATGGCGACAAATGGCCGCAACATTATTCTTTCGAGAATGTGGTTGCATAAGCCTTTCGCCTGGCGGCTGCTCACCGGCCTGCAGTTCACTCAGGTGAGTATTGACTTTGAGGAAGATCGTGTGGTCACAACGAAACATCCCATGGCCAGCGGCAGGCGAAGTGAAGCTTTATTGACTTTCGAAGATGAGCCCAATGAATCGTCCCGATGTAAAGGCTCTCCATGGGCTTGACCGGTGCGAAGTGAAGCTGTGACTTGAGGAAGATCGTTGATCGTCCCGGTGTAAAGGCGCACGTGGCGGACCGCTCGCTATCTGATGGCCAAACAACTGACAAGTCGCTCTGGAAGTCGACCACGTGAAGCTGCCTTCTCCTGGCGTTAGTCGCTTGTCCGGCCTTTGTTGCGATCGTGAAAATCGTGATTAATGTCTGAAAAGTGATGCCTCTTTCGGTGCTGTCGTTGAAGTCTTGACAAACTGCGCTTTCCATCAGAAATACTACTGTGTGGGAGATGTCCTCTCTGCGCCCGTTCTCAAACTCTGAGAAAGGAGTGAAGGTGTTGCTCGGTGACTGCGTACATGATGGTCTGGGCGATGTTAACAATATCGCTGGCGTGTCAGTAGTTGCGTGTTGGTGATATCTTTACTCAGCGTTATTCCACGGCACTGATCAATGCGGCGAAAATCATCGCTGAAACTCCATTCTTCGGCGTGTCTGTCCTGACCGTCTCTCACCGTGGAGACACGCTAATTCTTCATTGACCGGCCGGTTGTATTGTTCATCTCTGAGAATACTGCGATTACGCTCTTTGCACTCTCACCCGCAAGCAACCGTTGTTTGACTGTTGTGAGTAGATCCTTCCTGCTGTTGTGTTTGGCGCTCGATAAAGGCATCAATACCAGCTGTACGGTAATGCGGCAATTCAAGGTATCTATCGGCATTCTATCTACACTTCCCATGGTATCTGAGCTTTGCACAATAATCGTGGCTTAACAAAAGTGAAATTTAATTTTTGCAACGACAAAATCAACCTCGCATCAGTGAAAAACTGCGAGAAACTAATGAGGTGAAGCCTTCAGCAAATACTGCGCAATCTGTGGAAACCGAGAGATCAATGCAGTACCGTCCGGCGTGGCGTTCGAACTGTTTCGATCACCGCATCGAGAGATAAGTGCTGAAGCTTTGAATCTGCTGACAAGGTGTTTGAGCACATTCAATATTAATACTTGATTTCTGTCCTGCGTCACAGGCTTATGTTGATCCCGTTATTTGTGTATAAGCGGAAATAAGCCTGTCGTGACCTCATTCACTGCCGTGGGAAGTGGTAGTGGGGAAATGACGGGTAGTGGAAGTGTGTGTCGGTAACACCGCGACGTCTTCCCACTTTCTGTTCATCTGGCCGTCCTGTTTTCTAACTGCGTTGCTATGTGCGCGTGCGCAACCTTGTATAAGCTCGCCCGTGCTCTGCCGGTTTGTGACGTTGATATGCGAATGTGGTCGTGGTCGGAAAATGGCATGTAATCTTCGGGTGGGCTGCTGCGTTATTCGAAAGTCGACTTCGTGTGTATTTTATCGCGAAATTGCTACATTGACAACAAAGTGATGGAGTATGTCCTCACTAACCAAATATCTGACCCGAGAATGTAACAGGCTGGCTTAGCTCCGGGCGGTGAATGATGTTTAGTTTACATCTAACATTGATAATCGAGATTTTAAAGAATGCTGCTCTTCCGACTTTAGTCGAAATACAGAAAAAAATTTTGAAGACCGATACATCCCGTAGCGTGTTGGCTGCATGGCCAACCACTGCGTCCATCTCTGTCATGAGACTCAATCTGTTCACTGTTGACCGTCAGAGTGGTGGGCTCTGGCAATCCCGCACAAGAAGAATAGTGGGCCGCATTGTCATGCTGGCCTGTTTCCGACCTTTGAGCCAGCTCAATGCGTGACCTCCATTCATGCGGAATGGGCAGCGGCGTGATGACGAAACCTAATTTCCGGCACCAGCAGCGCGGCACTCATCCTTTCTTTTGAAGCGGTTCCAGGCTGGTCATGGCTTGACCATGGCAGGTGGTCTATGGCGTCTGAGCTCATTTCGGTACTATTCCATCTACACCCTCCATCTATGCCTGCGAAAACAGGCGATTTAGGCTGTTTCGCGGCTGCATGTAATATGCGCGAGCACCACCAATTTAAGTTTTCGTCCGCCAATGCTTTTGTATGGGCGATTTCTTGGCGAAGCGTGAGCGAATAGAAATTGTGGCATTCCTCACGCTTGGGGTGATGGAAAATGATGCGTGGTCATCGATCGTGCTTGTGGGGTGAATGGCGCTGCGGTCGAAGTCGCGTATGCAACAAGCCAAGACCGTGGTATTCTGCTTGGGTGATGGAGGTGATGCGTGATCGTCAATCGTGCTGTGGAGATTGGTGGCTGCGATCGGCTATCGGCGTCTGCGATCAATGCGTCGCGTGGCCGAGCTGATACCTTTGTAGAAAAGA
Organism: Papaver armeniacum; assembly: GCA_023531295.1. NCBI lineage: Eukaryota > Viridiplantae > Streptophyta > Magnoliopsida > Ranunculales > Papaveraceae > Papaver > Papaver armeniacum. Next base: position 1,862 of record JAJJWW010018460.1, on the reverse strand, counting down.
AGTATCGAGCTGTACAACTTGCCCAGAAGAACCGGGCGCTTCTTGCCAGAAACTCGACGTGCGGTATTTCGTACGTAGATTCGATATAATTAGCGGAGATTAAATGTGGCTCTTTGCTCAGTCTCATGCCACCTTGTGTGGAGATTCGTGCTGAGTAGCTGAGTTTCGTGTTTTCTGTAAGGTAACACTCACGATCATCGTCTGTAATAATGAATCTGAAATACAGGTAGTGAGTATCGATAAGTGCATAATTTTTTATGATTTTGTGTCAGTCCCATGCTAATGTTGCTTATGTCTGCAGAGGTTATTCTTATTTATTTCGTGGGAATAGTTGTGAATTTGCACTTGTGAACGAAATAAAACTATACAAAGGAAGATAACTAAATATAAATGAAACAATTATCTATTCACCTGTTTGTGAGGTGAAATTCAAAATACCCAATAACGAAAGAGCTGAAATCGTCCAGGATGCATGTAACGAGATTATGAGCATGAGAGCTCGAGAAGACAAAAGAAGACTTAGAGTGTCGTTTTCTGGGAAAATGGCATCCGCCAGCTCTATTGGGCAGTATTCAAAGCAACCCATTTAAATGCGTCGATCATCAGGAAATATATTCAAAAATCACTAAAAATACGGATTACGCCGAGCACCCTTCTTCCTTTACTATGGCATGAAGGGCATGAGCTGTTCTTAATGATGTTCATCATGATGATCACGATGGTGATGAATGTCCGGGCGAAATATCCGCCAGTACGTGATAGAAAAACGGAGTGACTCTTTCGTTTCCATGGAAATCGCATTTAGTAAGCAGAGATGAAAGCGCGTCTTCGCGGCGTATTAGCCGATTAATATTAACAGCGCTGATGACTGCGGTTGAAGATCGAATGCAATAATGTCGTGCAGCTGAGCTTCGTACAATCTTCGGTATTTCTTTGCACGATCGCTGGGGCCAACATTGCGATGATGCTTCAAGCTGTCGATGATAAGAGATAGTAACGCGCAAAGATGAGCTTGTTTTCCGCGAAGAAGATTCATGATCGGCAGTAACTGGCGATCTTGTATGGCGATGGCATGAGCTCCGGCAAGTAACTATTTGACCATTCGCAGCAGTAATTAATAATGACTGCTAGAAGAATTTTGCGATACGTATTGCCAAAACAAGACCAAACCGAAGATGCGAGGAAAATATGTATTGATCATCATCGAGTGGAAAAATACGAGATGGTCGAGCGAGGAACGTGGTCGAAGAATGGCGATAATGAAAGAAACTCGATGTTTGGCTGAAAGTGCGAAAACATGTCTACGAGCATGTTTGTGTTGATGAAGCCGATCTTGAGGAACTGCCAGCGACCGGATGTGCCATCGGCATCTGTGGAAAGAACTATTCATCTTGAATCCCAACCGGAAATTTGTGACAATCATAAGCGTCAATCGGTTAAACTGCTTCATGGTAAACTAACACGATCACTTTATTCGCTCGACAGAATACGCTCTTACGTTTAATTCAACGAGCAATAATGAATCACATTACAATAATTTCTCGATAAGCTGCCTTTGTTCAGGCGTATTGTACAGCGTTGAAGAAGAAGAAACAATCGCTCACGAAATAAATATCGAAATTCAGGTATCGTTATCGCGATGATATTGCTCACGTAAGTCGCTGGCGTCGAATGGTCGGTGATGTACGCTTACTGGATGGGTCTGCTCAGTGTACAAATATTCGATAATTAGACCCGCTCTCAACCGGTGAGCATCCTGCCAACTCTTCTTTCATCACGCCCTTCCTTTGCTGAGCATTCATTTATGGGGAAAAGCAGCGTGAAATAGGAATTTTATGGTTTATCGTAGTTTAACACGAACA
>JAJJWW010018458.1:0-136938 GCA_023531295.1 Papaver armeniacum | reverse complement strand
CCATGGCCATCACCAACAACCCTTGTACCACGAGACCACCACAATGCAAAAACCCATCACTCCAATTCCATCAGGGACTGCAAATCATTCATAACTTCCCACGCACCAGGTTGACTCGTAGCCATCAGCTGTAACCCTTGACAATCAACAACCCAAACTTACACTGATTAACCAAAAACCCAATTCCATTTCACAACTAAACTTAAGAATTTCATCATATTCTCCATCAGTCTTCATACATCACTGATCACTTGATTATTTCACCAAGACCGGCTCAAATCGACTCCACTCGAGATCTATCTCGAGCAATGAAGAACAAACCCCAACTCGGAATCTCAGCAATCATCACCATATTCATCTTCCATGTACTCTTCATCTCTCGCTCTGCAATTCTGCTTAAAACCCAATCTCTAAATCTTATTCTTCAACATCAATAAGGTCTTCTCGAACTCTCTTTGCTAATGTGTTCTTCAACCGGATCCGAAATCACCAACAATCCCTTTACTTCTCCATCGCTGAACTGACATCGAAATCGATTCTTCATCATCCTCCTATTCTCTGTAAACAACCACTCAATCCACCAATAATTGAGCCCCCATTTCGGTTCCGGGTGAAAATATCGAATGAATGAAAGAAAACCTTCTCTCATTTCGAGTTTTAGGATAAGGTCAAGTTGACACCCCTCTGCATCGGATAAGGGACACCCGGTGGATGCCCCATAGCAATAGACGACTTCCTTTACTTGTTCCTCCGAAATGTCTACCCCTTAACAGAGTGATTGCCTTAACGTGTCGATGGGGTTCCAATAGCATTTGACCATTTTGCTCTTCTAGCCTTCAAATTCGTTTGCTCGTAACTTCTCCATACGAACTCGAATGACTCCATTCTTTCGGCATTGTCTTCATCTTCTCGTCCTCTCCACAATGAAAAGTAGAAATCTTGTATTGAACGAGTTCCAATTGGTCTTTTGCTCCAAATGACTCCATTGCACCTAATAAACTCAAAAGCACACATAAGATACAAAATTCACACGAAAATTCGCAAAGAAAGCATAAATACTAGATATTAAATTAGGTGTTTTAGACACCTATCAACTCTCTTTGAGGAGAAACCCCCTAATCTCTTATGCTAGCTTCTCTTCTTGCATCCTTATAATCAAAATAAGTAAAAGATAACACCTATTTAGGAGAGACTTTTTTGCTTTTTTTTTTTTTTTTTTTAATATTTTGATATTTAATTCTTAAATAAAAATGTCTCTCAAAATATCACCTATGTAGGAGAGACTTTTTTCAGGCTTTTATGGTATGTTTTGTAATAAAAATATGTATAAGTCTCTCAAAACCATAAGTCATTGATTTTAAATTCTAAATCCAATAACAAAGATTTTTGAAGACTTCTAGAAAGTCACGATCCAATAACAGAGATTGCTTGAGATTTTTGAAGAACTCTCTATTGACTAACAAGAGATTTCAAAAATCTCTAAAATTCTTTCAATATCTCCAAATCTCAATTGACTACCCCCTGTTAATAAATGACAAAAAAAGAAAATGTCTTCCAAAACCCAATAAGTTTACTAGAGATTCAAATCCTTTACGGTCTCCTTTTGATTTTTTTTTATCAGAAAAATGGTTACAATTTCTGTTAGTCATGCATGGAATTATACATTTTCTTTGAATTATTCGTATATTCATTTCGTAAAGAAATAAATATGCTACTTGTTTCACGTGCGTAAGGTGAAATTCATACATGTTTTGTTGTCTCTATGAATCAACCATAATTCCTTGAGAATCATCTAGAGAGTCTCCAAATCACTAACGGGGTTAGTCAATTGAGATTTATAGGGAACTTTGGAGATATTCTAAATCTCTTGTTAGCCGATAGTGGAGTCTTTGTAAATCTTTGAGAATTTACATTGGATAATGACTTTCTAAAAGCCTTTAGAATTCTCTCGTTATTGGATAGTGACTTTCAAAGTCTTTAGGAATTCTCTCGTTTCCAAATCAATGATTTAAGGTTATGGGAGATTTTTAAAGACTTTTAAGTGAAAATATACCATAAAAGGCTTAAACAAAATCTCTCCAAAATAGGTGATATTTGGAGAGACTTTAAAAAAATAAAATAAAGAAATAATAAAGAAATAATAATAAACCATATAAGCTATAACAGATTCCATGCGAACAAAAAAAAAAAAACTATTATTTTCCAAAACTCCACGTTATGCGAGATCTCAACATATGCATTATGTTCATTTTCAATTTGGTTTAATTTTTGGTTGACAAAATAGCCACAATTTCTATTAGGCACGCGTAAATTTATAATTTTTAGTTGATTACATTCTTCCATTTTTTTTGTATTAAATCTATGAATTATTTATTATATATCAAGGCAAATTTTATAAAATGATTTTGAATTTTTATTTATTCTTATTCAGTGCATGTAAGGTAAAACTCCTATATATATTTGTCTCAATGACTCACTGAGAATTCCTAAAAATCACCTAGAAAGTCCTCCAAAATTAATAGACTTACAGAGAGTCTCCCCAAATCTCTTACAATTCTTTTTTTCTCGATATCTCTAAAAATCCCGATTGACTAACCCCCTGTAAACTCACAGAGAATCACCCAAAAACTCTTGCATAAAAAGTCTCTCAATGTCTCTACTAATCCCAATTGACTAACCCCCTGGTAGTCAAATGAAATTTCAAATGACTTCCAGTGAGTTTCCAAATCTACTGTTAGTTCATGGAAATTTATGGAGAGTCTCCTAATGTCTATTTTTATTAGTTAGACTTTTTTTAAGTCATTTAAACTTTGTAAAACTTTGTGATATTGGATTAGGATTTCATAAGAGTCATTCTAACACCCCTATTATTCGAAAGAGAATTTAAAGTCACTGATTTCTTGTTTTTAGGAATTTTGGGAGACTTTTTAAAGAAAATATGCATAGTAGAAATCTTTCCCCGGGAAGCGATATTTTGGGAGACTTGGAAATTTGGGGTAAATTTGTTTTTTTGAGAATATAGCCATTTTTTTTGTTTAGCTGATGATCAAGGAATGAGTCATTTGCGCACTAATCCAGCGACCTTATCAAGATATATTGGACATCTTTTCTCCCTTCTTTTTACTAGTGGTGAGATAACATAGATGTGGGATGAGTGAAATAAAGAGAATGAAAAACTTAGGCATAAGATAACAATGAGATTTATTTTAACAATTAACGTATATTTTACTAGGTATGAGATTATTTTGATAATGAACACATATTTTACTAGAAATTCATCCTCTTTTGTTAACATTATATAAAGTGCATAATTGGTATATTTTGAAAATTTTATTTGTTAATCTGTAAAAGGAAAATGTAGGGAGATTTGGTGGAAGGTGATTTATGCGGTGTTCTCGTACCTTTGGATGGAAAGAAACATAATAACTTTTGTTAGTAGGGCTATGGAGGTTGAGGAACTTATTTTGCTTATAAAGCAGACTACTTTTCTTTGGTTTTTGGATAAGGATACGTTTGATTACATTTCCCTCAAATCAGGTTCTTTTCCAATGGGATACAGTCATCCATATGCAGTCTTGCATACATTTCATTTTTAATATAACCATTCATTTTTCATAGAGACTCATTAAAAATCTCATTTTTATCTCTATATATCATAAAAGGTCTCTAAAATACTCTCACAGAACCACTGTAAATCTTTAGATTTTTAGAGAATCTCCAAATATCACTCAAATAAAAAGATCTATAAACGTCTTCGTAAATTTCACTTGACTACTCACCTATAAGCTGTATTTTCAGGAAAAAAAAATTATTTGTCTCATGACCGAAGATTTTTCTTTGTGAACTGTGAAGCACCTTAACCTTAAGAGGTAAGGTTGACGTGTGTCCTAGCTCCCCACCACATCTCATTTTCTCTCAAACAAAACCAAAAGAAAAGCATCATCTCTTGTTATCGGATGGATTTTGAAGACAAGTGGCGTTTTGTATTATTTCAATCGGTTACCGTCTTCATTTATGACGCGAGATCAATATTTTTATATAGATGATAGAAGATCATGGGAATGGATATATTGTTCATGGCTCGTCTTCTTTTTCTTTATCTCTCTCGGCCAGTCGAAGTAGATTTCGACCGGAAACATCAGAGCTTAAAGGGTTGTTAGATCGATAACATTAAGTGGTCTTGTTGGCTGAACATTAGCTCAAAGAGACGGGTTTTACCCAATTTTGGTCTTGATTAAATGTTGGCTGGATGGATATTATGTGGTGGATGTATAGAAGGATTAGATGTGAATGAAGATCAGTTTGGGGGTTTGGTATGGATTGGAACTGTCTTTCTGAGACTAATTGATGAAGAATTTTAAATGTAAGATGCTTATTCTGCCCATATCCTTCTCAAATTAGCATCGTCAGTTGAAGATGTTGGTGTACTAATGTTTGTTCACATGGATTCTGAAAGTTTAGATGATAAAGAGTATTATCAATACGTTGTTAATTATGCAAATTTGCTGAACAATTTTCTTGAAGTGTAAGTTTCAACATTTTCTTGATTTTTTTCTTGATTTTTTTTGGTTTTCTTGCGTTTGAGTATTGATTTTGATGTGTGTGTGTGTTCAGTATACATATTCGGGTATAAGTTAGCGGATCAATGTGAATGTGATTCGATAACCGCATTCTTAGGTGGAGTAATCATGTGAAGCTAGAACCCGGAAAGACACAATTTTTTTGTTGAACAAGTAAGAGTACTATGAGGATTCTTTTTTTTTCTTGCAATGACTATCTTTGAAATAGGATTTTATTAAGATTTTGGTGAATTTTTTTTTTTGGCGCAATTATCTTAAAATATCTTGGTTAATTTAGGACAAGGACCCATAACAATGCTTAAAACTGGATATATCAATCGTAGATGTAGATCAAGTGTCGCCGCTTTTTTTCCTTGAGAATATTTGGACTGACGTACATTAAAAATAACAACAAGAAACGTGAATTTGTAGGTGTAGATCAAATGCAACTGTTCTTTTACCTATAGAGTTTACATAATAGTTTATAGAAAAGAATGAATGGATGATTTATATGCAGTGTATATTAATCACTAGAATTGTATTAATTGAAAATGATAATGTAATTCTTCATAAATAAGCAGTAGATTGAAAAGGAATATGTAAAGATATTTGCTCATGTGTGCATTGTTTTTATTGAAAAACTCTTATACATCTCTCTGAACACATATGGAGTTACTTGGTTTGTTTATCCATAGAAATATATATTGAAGGAGTCGGGATGGTATGTTCTTGATCTTCTGTAGCATTAGAAATTCTATTAGTCATTCTAGAACTCATGATGTGAAATAACAAGGGTACATACACTACAATCTTTTCGATATCAACCTATTTGAAACAAACCTTGTGTAATCTAATCCAGATAAGTCACAAAGAGATTATTTTTCAACAAGGTGACATTGGGTATATAGAATAGGTATTGAAACCGAATATAAATATTGGATCAAACCCAAGTGTTGGATTAATGTACGAGTGTATTTACTTTAATTTTAAAGACAAATAAATATAATGCGGAAGTAAAGTAAATCACACAACACAAAAGATTTTGTTAACAAGGAAACCGCAAATGCGAGAAAAACTCATGGACCTAATCCGGTTTTAATACTCTCGAATTAAGCCGTTATCACGAAAGTACTACCAACTTCGTATAGTTGAGACCAACTAAAATAAATACAAGTTACTTTGTACCTTCAGAGTGTGTCTACTACCATTCTGATTTACGCACATCAATTTTAAGATAGAGTCCACTATCTTAAGTTGCTTCACCTGTTGTGAAGACTTCTAGCACTTAATCCCTTTGGATTGTATTCTAAAATAGTAAAGGACTAATTCATTTTGGTAACCACTCTATCAATCTCAAGAACTTAATCAGAGATATATGTTGAGTTATACAAAGGATCTTCTGTTTGATTAATATAAACTCCTTTGTATTGGTTTAGATCAACTAAGATCAAGACTATCAGAGATAATCAATCCTAATTTGTAATCTATGGAATTATGTTCCCCATACAGAAAAACCAAGTGATATATCGCCGATCTATACAACAATTTATGAAAGTCTATTAAAGATAAACAAACTTTTGGGATCCTAGTCAATCAAGGTGTGCACGAAATATTATCACAAAGATCAGAATACCAATCATGAAAAATATTTTTGTCGTCAAATTTTCAGTCTTCAATGTACCTTGACAAGCAACTCGATTCCCTTGTAATCGATCATGAACAAAATGGAGTCTGTTAACAATGGATGATCACAAGCCTATTTTCAGATCTAGAATAGTAAATATGAAATTTTCGATCCTTGATTTAGTTCGAGTGACCTTCTATCAGAAGAGAAGGATCACATAATAAACAAACTAGTGAATATCAAGGTTCAGCTGTCGTTAGTCAATCAAATCAATAATCCAAAACTAAAATAATAATACGATTCAAGTTTCCCAACAAAGATACTTTTAAACGCTTTTTGATCCCACAAAAGTCTTTAAATAAAGCGGACGTAAGAGATTTCACCTAATTAGGATTCTCTCCTCTCCAAGTAAGTATTACAAGTAATACCGCTAGTCGGCTTCCACACTAACTACGGAATGAGGGCGTGTGTTTTGTATTATAAGCTCGGTTATAATACAAAAGATCAAAAAGTATGGAGAACAATTGTCACTTTATATAGTAACAAAAAATGAATGATACCAGTCAAAATTGACATAATTTTTTTTTACTTATTTTTGAGGATCGTCTTAGTTATGACACTGAGCCAAGTTCTTTAAAGTAACACGAGTTTGTCTCAATATTTCTAATGTTTCTAGTTTGACCTAAAAAAGTTTACTCTTGTAATGTAATTAAGCAACCTCGAGTTTTGGAACTAAAATATGACAACCAACCTTGACATACCAACACTTGGTAGGTTCAAAAGAACAATGCTCAAACATGATGGCAAGAGCGAAACATTAAGATAAAGATATTGAATCAATAATGAAACATATTTGTAAGTTGTTTAATAAAATTCATGTCTTATCATTACAATAATGTAATATTTATAGTCACTTAGAATAACTTCTCAAACCAACAAAAAGCAAATTAGGAAACTTTTTACAACTGACCGAACTTATCAACTGATGTCTATCGAAGCCAAATATTTTAACATATAATGTACATAGCATGATTAATGTTGTACTGCTAAAAGCAACAAAAAAAAAACCCTCAGAACGTCCTCCTTTTTCTTGCTCAGATCTAGTCCTTTTGGGCTAGATCTGAGCAATGATTTTTAGTTTTTTATAAATAAGAATAATCTAATTTGTGTTTTTAGTTTTTATTTTTCTTTTATTTTTGTGTCTATGGGAACATTTCTTTGTTGTTTGGCAATCTTTTCTTCGTCGACGATTTTTTGTTCGCTTTAATATCGATTATTTCAAATCTCCATGGTGTTTCTTGGCTCACTATTCTTGATGAAAATACTGGGGTCTAACAACCTCACCCAATATTTCGATTAGCAATTTGTATGGACTAACTCTAATATACTTTTAAGATAATCAACTAGACATTCAAACTCAATCTTAATAAAAAGTATATCAAGGAGTTAATATCTCTATCTCTTGATTTAAATCTTACTCAAGCAATCTGCGAGTCTCGATTACATACAAGAGAGATAAACTTGGATGGTACCAAAGACCAATATCCAAGGATCAATCAATTTCCAATCAACAACCAAAGGTTGTATTTCACTATTGATCGATACAACGCACAACCTGTGATATTTCAATTATATAACAAAATATAATGCGAAATAGAAATAACCCAGACACCAGAAGTTTTGTTAACGAGGAAACCGCAAATGCAGAAAAACCTCGGGACCTAGTCTAGATTGAACACCCACCTTTGTATTAAGCCGCTATAGACACTAGCCTACACAAACTAAACGGTGCCGGACGTGGTTGAGCCTAATCAATCTCACACCATCAAGGTACGGTTGCGCTCCTTACGTCTCGATCCCGGCGGGATACTACGCCCTTGATTCCCTTAGGCGATCTTACCCACAACCAAGAGTTGCTACGACCCAAAGTCGAAGACTTTAATAAACAAATATGTATTACACAAAAGTCTACAAGGATAGATAAATCTGTCTCCCACGAGATAAACCTAAAAGTTTTGTTACGTCTTTTGATAAAAATCAAGGTGAACAAGAACCAATTGATAAACCGGACTTATATTCTCGAAGAACGACCTAGTATTATCAATCACCTCACAATAATCTAAATCGTATGGTAGCGAAACTAGATATCGCGGAATCACAAACGATGAGACGAAGATGTTTGTGATTTCTTTTTACCTTGCCCTATCGGAGATATAATCTCAAGTCAATTATTCAATTGAACTCGTATGATAGAAAATGGCAAGATCAGATTGCTCAACTACAAGAGAAGTAGTTTCGTGCGCTTCACAATCCCAATGAAGTCTTTCGATGCGTTAATCGGCTGGGGTCTCGATAAGAAACCTTCTATTAAATAAGAATCGACTCTAGCAAACCAACTAGTATCACACATGAGGTGTGGGGATTAGTTTTGCATAGTTGCTAGACGTCTCCTTATATAGTTTTCAAATCGGGGTTTGCAATTTAAGTTACCTTGGTAACAAAGCATTGAATAATCACGTTAGATGAAAAACCGATTTATCCAAGCTAATATCTTTCAACCGTTAGATCAAAACTTAGCTTGTCACACACAAATGAAATGTATTCATTTAGGTTTGAGTAAATAGTACCTAAACGTGTACGGTGGTTGGTTCACAAATGGTTGACCAATGGTTAGCCATATGAGTGCTTTTTCATATCAACCGTATTCATCTTTCTCATAACTAGTTCAAATGACTCATAAGAACTAGTTCAAGAGTTTTTCAATTGCTTAGGTCTTTATACATAGACACAATTGAAACAAAATCGGTTTGATTCATTTGAATCAATTCATGAACAATATACCCACCGGTTTGCAAAAAGATTGCATTCCTTATAATTTATTGTTTTAAGTCCATGAACTACCGATTTGAGAAATAACTAGCTTCGGTACACGTACGGGTATGCGTACCTTAGCTATCGGATTTTGAGTTGGTTTTAGTTTCCAAACTCAACAGACTTTTCAGTGAAAAAGTTCCACCGACGCGTGGGCACGCATACCTAAGGTGACGAGGTTTTTTTAGTTCGTAAACTTCAAACTCAAAAATTTCACGGACGTGAACTTCCGCGATGCACGCGTACCCAACTGTCTCCTTTACCAATACCGCATGCACACATATGCACGCACTTGGTTTCCGGGAAATTTATTTATACACAAATGTGCGAACACACTATATGCTTACATCCATAGGTGGCTACATATTCTCATCTCTACATTTCAATCATTGAAACATTCTTCTATAATGTTATAATGTTGTTAGACATAAAGAATCGACTATCGTCATCAAAGCTATTTTTCAAGATTGAAACGTCATCATGACTTTTGTCACGGGTAAAGATGAAAATGGTTAAAGAAAAAGCTTACCGACACATATTTAGAGAAAAAGATAAAGCGAGTAAACTCCCGCTCGAAATAGCAAATGTGTATGTATGAAAACTATCATACTTATACAACTGTTGTCTCAAGAGTAGGAGAGAGAGTAGATTTTGAGTGACAAGATGAGTTCAAGTCTCCACATACCTTTTGGTCGGATGAAGTTCCACTGGTTCCTTGAGTAGTTCTTCGTCTTTGCAAGCTAATCGCCATGGAGTCTAGAGCTCAACTATTCCTAACTATCCTAGACCGAGACTTAGTCATAAGTATACTAGAAATCAAGACATATTGTTTTGATCACTAATATTGACAAACATGCTTGAGATAGCAACGCATGCGAGTTCGACCGAGCAATGCTCTAACACTTGATTCATCAATAACATCAACAATTAACTTCTAAGTCGCTTTGGATTCATATACAACAAGAGAGATTTAGGTCACCCGGATTCGTTTGGATCTACAAGAATTTGGGCAAAATACTCCATTTCATTTGGAGCATCTCTTATTAAAGAACATAATCATTTTAAATGGTCGGAGTTGTTTCCGGTCCACACCATCATTCGTCACTATTACATCTACAAAATTGGATGTCATTGCGATTCATGACCCATTCTCTTCGCGTTGTAATTGCAATTGGTGTCGTTATTTGTATTTGGATTTTGATTATCTTGTATTTTGATGTTTTTGATAAATGATTTATATGGGGGGATACTAGTCCTACTAGGGGCTGATACCATCTCATTGATCCAACGGTCATGACCGCTTAATATTTTATGTCCTATATGAAACAGTATCAGCCCCTAGTAGGACTGGTATCCCCCTTTATAAATCGTGATATTTTGGTTTGAATGAATTGAAATGTGATTTCAACCAAAACATAAATATTCCTCCTTCCCTAGAAATTGCACTTGTCCTCAAGAGATAATATTTAAGGAGGAGGGATCCCCTCACACTTTTATTATCATAGTATGTCACACGTTGGGCGTCATTTTTGCGAATAAAAACCAAAACGTAACGGATTTGAAGCTAATATTTTGGGGATATATTCCTCTCACCAAGTTCTACATACCTACAAAAAATGAGTGTATTCCGAGACATATAACACCACCATTTACTACTTTGAAAATGAGCCGTTGAAAATCAACGGATTTACATCCATCAAAATTAAAGGCATGGTAGATTGTGAGGTTTTATATTTCGGAATGTGCTAATCTTTGGTAGGCATGTAGAACTTGGTAAGAGGAACATATCCCCAAAATATTAGCTTCAAATCCGTTACGGTTTGATTTTTATTCGTAAAAATGACGCCCAGCGTGTGATAATAAAATTGTGAGGGGATCCTTCCTCATAAGCCTTGTTTGGTAAAATTTAGCTTTCTCTTGATAGTTTAGAGAAAATTAGAAGAAAAAACCCAACTCAATTTTATTGAAAAAAATAATTGATTATAATAATTTTTGAAAATAACTTTTTCTTTTTATGAAAATAATGGATTTTTTCAATTATGATTAAAATAATCAATTATTATAATGGTTACCAAACACATACATAATCCATTATCAGCTGTATAATGCATTATGGGCTGATAATCCATTACAATAATGGTTACCAAACATTCCCATATTTAAGCTATTTTTGATGATTGAGTTGTCGAGATGGACTCAAATGACGGTAGTACCCTTATGATTGTTGATCAGTTGATGAACTAAACGGCTAAAATGGGTTTGAAACAGATAGAGGTTAAGTGGGCTATGCTTGACTGAAAAAAAGTAAACAAAAGCCCAAATTTTTGCTCCGAAAATCCACAGGATTGTAGTTATTCGCATTTTAGAAAGATACAAATCTAGTGGATTTTAGAGAGTTTTTGTTGGTTGAATCTTTCCCAACCACTAGAGCTAGCCAGGTGTTGACAAAGAAATTGAATGTTGAAGCGGAACACCAGAAGACTTGGTCTTAAAGTAAAAAAACGCAAAATTGGTTAGAAAGATCAAAATCAATAATTCGGTGAAAAGACATTTAGATTTTACTCGTCCATTTGAACCATGTTTTAAAATTTTTTGAATGAACGACTCCATTTTCGAGAAGAAAAAAATACAAGTTTTACCAATCAGTTGAGAATGAAACAATCCTTAAACTTCCTATTGGAACATTTTAACAAGGTGCAAGGAAAAATATCCGAGGGATCTTGAAAACCGCAAAGAACATGTGTAGAATTTTATATACAGTACACTGATCACCCATCAATGGATTCCTTTAAAGCACTTTTTCAAACCAAAATTGATATATAAAAATAGTTGTTCAAATTCAAACCCAAGTGGGCGGTTTATACATCGTGGCCATTTGAACTTAGTAGTCTTTCTTCCTCCTTTGGGGTGTCATTCAAGGGGAATTGTACACCCTGTTTGTGACTTATTTTGTTTGATTCATTCTCTACCCTGAAAAAGATCCATTGAAACCGTCTTAACATCTCCAAGGTTGTAAATGTTAGTACAGTAATATAATTATGCCGAAGATGGGCAGAAAGCTTGTAGGTCCATGTGCAACGAAGAATCAGGTTGCTTCCTACAGCCCAGTAATATACCTGCAACAAGTAGCAGCATTATGAGGACATGAAAGAATTTCAGCGAAGAAGTGAAGATAGAAGCTCATCCTGTTAAATGCTTACCCATTGTTGTCCATGCAACAAGTTGGACAGTATACTTGGGTTTCTGAACTTGAAAATCCGAGAGGGGACACTACAAAAAACACGAAAAAGATTAGCAAGTAAATATATGAACAAGAACACGAAGAATTTCACAAATAGTTTAAAAGTCACAGGCGTTCCACTTCGGATGGCCTTTTCTCCACACCTTTCCTGGAAGCACTAATTGGTCGCTTGCTAACTAAATTTCTATAGTACAGAGACATGCCTAGCATGTGTTTTAGGTGTTAGAAAGGGTGGGAGAATGTTTTCCCATTAGCTGTCCTGCCCTAGTTCCACATAACAGTTGGACATTCTACGGCGGTCTCAGTCACAACATCTTCCATGACAACTTAAGTGCGTATTCCAAAACTGGTTATCGGCAGGAAAGAGTTTGGTAAAGAAAATTTTCATAAGCAAAAGACATACCAAGAACCTATAGTCATTAATCAATAGATAAACAAAGGTTTAATAAGATGTAATTCAGTAACAGGATTCTTTCAAACAGGGCCAACAAAGTTGCCACTGTGGTTGAATTCTGAAAATATACATCTTTCTATGTGATCAAGGTAGGCTGCTCATGCCCCTGACACTGACATCAGAACCAAAAAGAAAAAGAAAACTGACGTAATTTCAAGGTGGAAAGGTGTTTAACATACCTTAGATCCCAATCTCGAGTGATATCCCAGTAAAAAGAATATAAGGAGTTTATAACACTTGAGAGAAGCCAAAGGGGGTGATAAATCGCCGTCCATTGATCAGGTGAGACATGGTATTTCAGGGCTGAAAGAAAAATCACAGGGATCGCCGTCGAATATTTTAAAGCTGAAACCACGTATGCAAATAGAGTTATTAAAATATCATATGAAACACCAAACTTTACAAAAATACCAGCATAAAATAATGAACTATGAATCTCCCTTGCCTTTTCAATACTAGAGCTATGAGTGAATCTGGATGGTCACTCGTATAAGCCAAGATCATACAGTAAACTAATGGGGGAAGCATACTAGGATCACTGATACATATGAATTTGGAATTGGATGATCTTAACTGGTCAAGCCAGCTTAATACAAACATCTGTATGGATCAGAATTAAATTAATGTAGTCTTCTAAATCGCCATGCATAATATGCCACAGCTTTCTTGCAAGTGTGAACAGCCAGCACATTGTTATCTAAGGCAAGTAAGCAATCAGTAATCGCCAGTTATTAAGAAAAAAGCAGAAACTATGTACAGCGCACCTCACCAGAAAAGATGAATTCTAACAGTAAAAAGGGTTCTTGCTAGATAAATGAGAAAAGTAGCAAGAGAGTTTTACCATTTAAAAGGGATGTCTTTTCCCTGGTATCCTTGTACTGCCGCAGGCATTGAAAGAAACGGCAAAGATAAGGTAAAACCAACGCCAAAGGGATTGCAATGGAATGACTACCACAGACAGAATCAGCTTCAAACCATGCAATTGTAGCAACCTGTCGATGTACCATCCGGCAAACAGAACGCTCCAAATCCGAGAAAACCTGCCACGAGAAATAATAACATACACATTACAGTTCTTGTCATAATTGAACATCTCTATGACAAAAAGGGATCAAGCAGATTTCGTCAACCATGATTGGATTAATTATACAACGCACACCTTTGCCATGGAGGTCAATATATCGGCTAAAAAGAAGTCTGGAAATGTGATTGCCTGCAATTAACAAGGAACCACTAAATAGAATTAGCATGTAGCACATTTCTCCAAAAGATCAAAAGGATAACGAGGTAAAGTGAATGGATATATTTGCTAGTCCAAAATAAAAAAAAGAGAGGAAAGAAAAGAGCAAATATTTCATAACCCAATTTTAACTCTTTCTGGAAAATTCCAAGGTTGTTTAATTTTTACACAGATAATTAGAAAATATCAAAAAGATTCCAAGGTTGTTTGATTTTTACACATATAATTAGAAAATATCAAAACTTGCCTGTAAGGGAAGCACTATACGCCAAAGTGTCCTTAATAAGTAGTAACGAGATGACAAATAAAATATATCAAAGGGAAACACGAGAACCATTGCAACCGCAGCATAAAGGAGCACCTACAAAAGTAAGTAAAACTTAGACATACAAAACCCGATACCTTACTTGAGATTTAAAGAACGCCAAAAGCAATTATAAGGTGTGTATTAGTAAACAGGGTTTATAATCATCATCATCTAAGAGTTGTTTACAAGTGGTTCTAGTTCTATATGTAAAAGAATTAGAATGGGAATCATAGGAAAGGAATTCTGTGAAACCACCAGACGGTTCTACCATCCTAATCACTATGTTTAGAATATATTCACGTGAATTGAATCATTTAAGCTGATATCTAACAGTGAGTGTAGATATTACACTGGTTGGGATGCAGCCAATGATACTTCGCCATGAGAATAAAGATAAAGGTATGTTGTCATGCTGGTCGGCACAATGATTGTCATCCACGTTGCACACTGAAAATACCAATAATAATAATTATAATTGAAGATAATTATAAATAAATAAAATAATACTGAAGATATATAAATAAATAAAATAATATTGAAGATATATAAATAAATAAACGCAAGTGTCAACATTCAGACATTAATTTCATATCCAATAGCACCCCTACCTTCCATATTTCTCTATGAGTAAGATGGTTTTGGTCAAGATCAAATATTCTTGAGTAAATAACATTGGACTGAGCAAAGACCCACAAATTGACTCCCCAAAGCCAAACCATCAAAGTCTGCAACATCAAACCAGAAAATAGATGTGTGAAGCCGGATAAATAGAAAGAAAAACTTGTGAAGGAAACCCGATATTATGAACATTTGATCAATCTTGATATGCTTATAGAATGAAAGAGAACTCACGACTCACCACGAGGAGAAGAGGATTAAAATACAAGAAAGCCTCGTACAAAAACAAATCCCGCAAGTCTGCGCTCATTCTCATTACAGAGTCCCAACTAAACTGCCAAGTTAAACAACAATTGTCAATTAGATAATAATAGAATAAGTTGTTGCATTTGAATAGCAGTCAACAATTTCTCTATCATGCTAGATAGGGGTGTCAGACATGACTCTTACACTAACCTTGCAACAGATAATACCCCAAAGAAGAAACAGCAACACCTGTAAAATACTTTGAGTCAAATTTATAACAAATTTTGTCACTGTGAGAAAGAGATAAGCATAAACTGAAAACACCATTTTACATTTTTACCCAACCCTTTCTACACTGCTTTGTGGGACAGGCAAAGATCAAAAAGTTTATACCCCACAAATATAATAGTTTTACCACAGTGAATAGGTAATAAGTAATTTTCACCAAAGATCTGCATTTCCATGTGCCTACAAGGATGTCTAAAATGAGCCATTTGATCAGAATTTGACCTCAAATCAACTTTTGTTATGTTATAAAACCTAGACATAGTGGGAAACGTCGTAACGGAGAATAAGCCCTGGAATAGACCCCTTCTGGGATCCACATAGCTGTGTAAGAAGGGTTTATGCATCACGATCCTATCTACATGGCAATTGGACAACATGAGATCCTAACACTCAAGACAGCACCCTCAACGAAAAATCTTATCACCCTAATAAAACATCAAAGCCATCAAATATAGGGTTGAATTTAAAAGTCAACAAATTTTGAGGGAGCATAACTTTAAAACTAAATGTGCTGTCATTCAGGAGGACCTAAATGGAGTACAGTTGTTCTCATCAAAAAGAATCATTGCTTGTAACATCTCTTTCAAGACCCAATAATCATTGGTAATTTTATATCTCATGATCCCAAAATTAGACCCAGACAAAATAGTTAAACCAGACCTTGAATCTCCAAAGGAAAATTGGGGATGGCATAATTGCAGGAGCATGGATTTGCATATTTCCAGTCTTCATATCGTTTGATTCCACTTGAGCCAAAAGAGCCTCATCAACAGGGCCCTCACTCGAACCTAAAACAGAAAATTCCGACTCAGATATCCAAATGCCACATAAGTAAAATTTAATCGATTTAGGATGTCTCTTACCAATTTCGGAGAAAACAGGTCTACTGCCCGAACGTCGTAGATGAGGACTATTAATGGAGATCGGCAAAGGACCTCCAAACATAGGTGAAGATATCAAGTAAATATAGCATATATATGGCTCCTATGCTCCCGAGCCAATAATATCAACCTACAAGCAAAAGATAAGCTCAAACCTCGAAAGAAAGGACCTTAAGAGACTTTTGTTAATAACATAGATACAGAATGGTTACCAATTCATATATATATATACGATGATCTAATGCTTTATAAGGAAGGGTAGGATTCTAATTCTATATTATGCAGTTACAAGGTCATGATCTAAAGGTAGGCACCGCACAATCAAATTAAGAATTTGGGTCCTTATAACCCTAAACCAAACGTTGAGCAGCAAAATATTAGTCTCCAGGGGGTAACAAAGCATGCATGAACTCTACCACTTATACAATCTTCACTTTGCCATATAGTACCACTAATTCCAAACCAATATATACCAAATAACATATTTTAAGGGGGGATGATGGCAAGAAGCAACAATTACCCATGACGACCATGTGATTTGCAAATACAACTTGTGAAATACAGTGGTTCTAATTGAAGCTAGCCTTTTCAAACAAAGAAGAAGAAAAAGAATACATCATGTGTTTCTCGTCTAGTCATCTTTGCTCTCATATATTTCTCGTCTTTGCTCTCACAAGCACAACCTCACATGTTTATACTCACCTACAGCTCCTAAGTTCTAGTGAGCTATCAGGATAACCTTCAAACTCAAATGCTTTACATGACACCCGATACTGTAATTTAAGCGTGTCCCCTTTTAAAGAAAACAAGGACAAGGATCTCTAAAACATCTCACAACTTACACACTTAGAATTTCACATACACATCCATTAATTCCCACATGAAGGTAATAAACAGGCATTAACAGTTATGTCTGTCCCTTTCTAGATCAAAAATCATCACAGGAAAACGATTCTTCCCATAATTTTTCATTTCACACAGATATCCAGAGAAAAAATACCATAAAAAAATCTAAAATCCCAGCCACTACTTTCCAATTGATCCAAATATTTTCAACTACAATGTATCATTCCTTTCAGTCATGACTAATCAAACAATATGACAACAACAAATATCTCCATCATACAAAATTTCCACAATCTTATAAACAGAAAGGTAACAAGATATCCTCCCATCTCAAATTAGGTCATTACAACTAATCAAACACTCATATCAGATCCAACAAAATGAAATTATCAACAACAAAAAGAAACTACTGAAAAACTTCCTCTATAGTCTAAAGAAAACCAATCAGAATCAGAATCAGAATCAGAATCAATGACATTGACATCAATGCCTAAAACTCGGATCACTACCTTAGATTGTACTTAAAAGCTCCACTCACAAGAAATTTAACAACGATGTTGTGAAATTGTAAAGGAATTTACTTAAAAGACTAAGTGTTCTTTCAAAATTCATGATATTATGAATTGAACTAGAATCAGAAATTAGGGCTCATACCAGCAACAGTCTGTTGTTCTGTGACTTCTTCTATACTCTCTTCTGATGATGATGGAGAGAGGAGGGGGAAGAGAGAATTGGCGGATCTCAGGGGTTTCTGTTCCGTACTTTTAAGGAGTTATAAACTCCCTTAATGACTATTTTATCCTCTTTATTGTAACGGAAACGTTGACTCACTCACCTGTTTAACTCGTCTCCTAGTTTATAGGAACCAGTAAGATTTTTTCTTAGTTTTTATTGAATAAACGTTGTTACACTTCCCTTACATCATATTTTCACTACTTTTTATGTATCTCTCTGTGGAACTAGAGGAGACTGCTAGGGCTTTTAGGGTTCAGGATCACAGACGGACGACTGAGCCTGAGGTATGTGAAATTTTTGTCATTGATTTATGAAAATAATTGAATAGAATGAGCTTTCATTGTAAGATTAAGTTCAGTTTCTGTTTAGTTTCTACCATTTTTGTATGATTATAGAAATGAAATTGAAGTAGTATGTGAGCTTTTTCCCCAAATTTTGTATAGGATTAGTGAATTAGCGATTTAGTTGATTTCTTCACAGTGATGTATCTGGTGTAGTATTGGGTAGTTGTGCTTGCGTTTTTACAATCTGAAACATTGTGGTTGCTTAAATATCGATTTGTAGAGTATCGTGTGTGATTCACGCTAGGTTAGTTTGAATTTATGGACAAAATTTGTGAGGTTATGGCTTGACATGATCAGCTATAACAATGACAAACTGTTGGTAGATGAGAAATTAGTTGACAGCAAACAGGATGTTCCTTTTGCTAAGGATATCCGGTGTTATAATCACATTTCCAACTCCTCGTATTTGAGATCTTTTTTTCTTCAATTTTTCGAACATGAGTAGTAAATTTTGTGTACTTTTAACAAACTTTGTAAGAGCTTCATTTGATTGAAATGGTTTGTTCTAAATTAAAGCTTTTGTGATACTGGAAGGATATCCTATTATGTAACTGCATAACTTCATGGTAAGCTATAACAAATCACATTTGATTCCAACTCACTCGTATTTGAATTTATGGACAAAATACTGTTTTTAGTATCTTTTTTTTCCGAGTTGAGATCCTGAATGTGAGCAAGTCGACAGAAAACTTAAGAGCTTGAATTGCATCTTCACTTCACAATCACATTTCCAACTCCTCGTGTTTCTACTGTTTTTAGTTCTTTTTTTTTCATTCAATTATTTGAGCTAATTCACATAATATATACCTGCCAAGTAAATGAAGTTTTGCATTCTTTTGACTTCTGAATCTGATATGTTTGGCAACAATTGCAGTGCTTTAACTATGTATAGATATAGTTTTGCTCTATAGTTAAAACTGTTTTTGCACTATACTGGAATGTGTATGTCTTACGATACATAACTGCTGTTAACCAGTTGCACTGTATGGTAAGCTATAGCCCATGTAATATATCATCATAATTGATTCGTATCCCGTTGTAATAGTTAAGTTTGATACAGTGGTATCAGTACTAGGGAAATGCTAGTTTTTCATTGTTAAACTGTTTGGTGTCTGTCCATTTTAACTATGTTTTGAAATGGGAACCTTGAAGCTAATCACAAAATTAGGGTTTTACTACAACCACATACTGATCAATTTGGAACTGATTGAAACAGATCGAAGTAGATTGTTGTTGTTGATCACATAACTAAAGCTGATCCACAATTGACGAGGAAGAAACAATGGCGGCAATGAGGACAGGGGGTTTGGTATTGACACGCCCTGTGACATTTGTGACTGGAAATGCTAAAAAGCTGGAGGAAGTTCGCGCTATTCTGGGCACATCTTTACCTTTCCAGTCGCTAAAACTTGACTTGCCAGAGTTACAAGGAGAGCCTGAGGAAATCTCGAAAGAAAAAGCTAGATTAGCTGCAATTCAAGTAAATGGACCTGTGCTTGTTGAAGACACATGCCTTTGTTTTAATGCCCTTCAAGGTTTACCAGGACCTTACATCAAATGGTTTCTTCAGAAGATTGGTCATGAAGGTTTGAATAATTTACTGATGGCTTATGAGGATAAATCTGCTTATGCTATGTGTGTGTTTTCCCTTGCCCTTGGGCCTAATACTGAACCGATAACATTTCTTGGGAAAACTATGGGAAAGATAGTGCCTGCAAGAGGACCCAATGACTTTGGGTGGGATCCTATTTTTCAACCAGATGGCTATGATCTGACTTATGCAGAAATGCCAAAGGAAGAGAAGAACAAGATATCCCATCGCTCGAGGTCTCTTTCCAAGGTAAAATCCCACTTCTCTGAGGCTGGTTATACCTTTCAGATAGATTCGTCTACCTAATATAAGAGGAAATCTATGTTAGGTTACAACAATCAGTTATTAGTTCATATAATGTATGTGAAAACTAAAGTGATGAACATCTCATAATTGAACCTCTGCATTTACAAATGTTAGACGTTTAGTTGAAACCAATTTTTGTTCCATCTTATTTGGTCAGTATCCAGTTGACAGTATGAATGCTGCTAAAGATTTATGTGATAAATTGCATAACTGGCTCGTTATTATCATAAACCTCTTTCATCTGTATGCATCAGTGATTCCTGCTTCTCTTCTTTTCTTTCAACCGAAACTGTTGTAAAAGGGTTGAAAGAATTATGCTGCAGATGTCAATCAAATTACCTTTAGTATCGTTAGTTGAAAAGTATCTTATTCTGGAAGCAATTTGTATTAGAGGTTTCTTCTTTGTTACTTGCATTTATGGAATGGAACAAAGTCAAATCATGTGTACCATTCTGATTATTAGCTTTGTGATTGGTGAAAGTTAAAACCCACAAGTGAGGTTTTTTTAGACGTCTGAAATTAGGTGCTAGCTTTATGATCTAGTGAGCTGGATTTTGTTAACATCCTTAACGTGGTAGTCAAATGCACTTGGCAGAACCATGAAAGGGATGAGGCGATGCTTATGGCTCCCTAAAATCTGTTTCTTGTGAAAGTGTTGCTAGCTGCAGGAGCTGGGGCTGAGATGTCACAGTTTTTTTCTTTCTTTTTTTCAGATGTGATTACAGATACAGTAACTGTCATTTCTAATTACTTTAGGCCTCAATGAGGTGCCAATTGCCATAAGCATTTCCCATTAACCCTGCTGATTTTTTCTGAGAAAAGAATTGGAAATGGTGTGAGACCAAACTTAACATGATGGACTGGGATGAAATATGAATTGGTTGTTCTGGTGGATTGAACATTGGAGTTTCTGAGTCAACTCACCAGACCTGAGTTTGAAAAAGTTCCAATAGATATCAGGACATTTTAGTCAAAATATTATCTCGGGAATGAGGGTAACAAGTACTATTTGCATTGCATTTGCTAGGTGTATGAATCACTTCACATGGAAAGGGGGTGCCAAAAACGTGAATATCACGCGTCATGGTTAGCACTACCAAGTCTCCTCCAATCTTTTTAACTCGCTATCTTCAAACTTAATCAAAGAGACTTTAAACAAATTTCTTACAATAACAAAAGATTCAAAGTTTAAGCAGGATTTTAATTTTTTTGTTCAGTACCAAAAGATTCGGTACATGAACGACCTGAATGTAACCGGAGATGACAAAATTCATCTCCAAACAGCGCACTTGTTGCTTTAGGCGATTTACCTTGGGAATGACCTCCACATCATCATTTTAACTATATTTTAATTTTTTTAATTTTTAAATAAATTGTTATGAACTCAATTTTATCATTATCCAAAACAACAAATTTTAAAAAAATAAGACACATATTTCTCAAGACAAGCATTTGTTTTTAAGACATATTTTTGTTTATAGATTAATGTTGCATTAGGACTTTTCAGTTAAGACTTTTGCACGGATGATCATATACAGCAATAAGAGAAAAATTCAGCCTTTTATTTTCTATGAAGCAGATAATATCTATCCCCTATATGTGGTCATATAATGGGAATGAATGATACAGATAAATCTGTATTTTGCATAGATAAATGCACGAATGCAGAATGTATTAAGAATAAAAAACCATTTCCCAAAATGTTCAAATGGTAAGATGCATATCAAAAGTAGAATCGATTTTTTATTATTTTATTTTCAAAATAATCTAAAACTATATTTATGTGCAGCTTTTCTGCCTTTTGACAAAAATATGATTGTCATTAGAATTTGCTTTGTTGACACTTGACAGGATCGCAAAGTCCAACAGCATGTTTGGAGTGCACATCAAAAGTTTTTCGACTTCTAAAAGTCGAACAATCAGAATTCAGTTTGATTTTAAGATTTCAAAACGACTTTTAAAAGTCAAAAAATTAATTTTTTATGAAGTAAAATAGTTTTGTTTCTGACTTCGACTTTTGAAGAAGCAGAAGTCAGAAACGGATTTGTACTCAAACACGCTATAAGGATAATTGTTAACTACAATGAGGCACGATAATTAAATCAAAGAGAATTGAGCAAATAAGGTCTCTGTCAGACTGTCACATATGCATTTCATAATGCTTGACATTAACTGACTTCTTCATCGTTGATGGATAAAATCACAAAGGTAAAATATTATTTGACTTTACAAACCTGACTAATTCGTTTTTAAGCGACATTTTGATATGGTTGACAATTATCTCTTGCTAGCAGGGTAAATATAAGTGTATTATAAAAGAGTCAACATGCCAGATAATCTCTTGCTAGGGGTCGACATCAAGTTTTGACAATTGAAAGTCCAAGATGAATAAGACACTTCTCCAAAGTTTCATGTAGCACTCATAAACTATGAACTACGAAAGATTATCCATGGAGTTGACAAATGATGATAATGGATAGATACATACAGCTTAATCTTTTCCATACTCTGCATTTCTTTCTTCTATTGTGTTTTTATTATGTGTCATTTGTCCATTTAAAATAATAGAAAAATGCGTCAATAAATGGACTAAAAATATTTTCTGATGATATGATTCATCCAGACATATAGAAAATGTTGGAAAAAATAGGAATGTCTGATGAAACTGACCCATCCCGTGTAAAATAAAAATAAGAAAAAATATTTGAAAATGGCTTCTCCCATGAAACGTTAACATCATCGCCAAATTTTTCTCTCTTTTAAAGGTGTTCTTTTGAATGGCCTTTTTAACCAATTTTAGTGTTTTTATTATGAGAAATCGTCAATATGGACTACAATATCTATTGGAAATAATAGAAAAAATTGCAAAAGCCAACTTGGTGGTGGCCTCAGGATAGCAGTTTCTCAACATCATTTTCGAATGATGATATGATATGCAGACATATAGAAAATCCACGTCCATCTATAATATAGTCTCTCGACTTAAAAAATGGTTGTTATTCCCATGGCAAAAAAAGTCAGATATAAAGAAATCATTTTGTTTCAAAAATAAAATAAAAATAAAAACAAATCAATACTACAAATGGAAACTACAATGCAGGCACGATGCAGTTAAGAATCGAGCAATTCGGTCTCAGGGATAAAAATTTAACTCTAGTTTACAAAGACAATATGGTCAGACTATAGTCATACTACTTGCATTTGAAACTTAAAATCAGTAGGAAAAATTTGACGCAAGATGAATTCCCCACTTATTTTGGTCTGTGCATCGCAGGACTAAAGTACCTCTGAATTTAACGTTATATATCAATCTACTTGCTCGATAACAAAAACAAAGGGAAAAATGTCGTTTGGTCCTTTTTTATCTGGGAACACAACATTTTGGTCCAACGGAAAAAACGCTTCTTGTTTGGTCCATAATTATTTGAAAATATTTAAATGGACACAAATACCCTTCTGCAGTAATTCCTACTTATATCATTAAATTTTATTCTACACTTCATTATATTCTATGAACTTTATTACATTTTATTAAATTTTACAAAAAATTCGTTATTACAAAAAATCAGAGTTCATTCTTTCAAATGAACTCCTAATAAAACGTATATGAAAACCGAGTTCATTGTTTCAAATGAACTCATAATAAAACCTATATGAAAACCGAGTTCATTCTTTCAAATGAACTCCTAATAAAAACCTATATGAAAACCGAGTTCATTCTTTCAAATGAACTCCTAATAAAAACCTATATGAAAATCGAGTTCATTCTTTCAAATGAACTCCTAGTAAAACCTATAGAAGAAAACAGAGTTCATTTTTCAAAATGAACACACAACAAAAATTCGTAAAAAAAAAAAAAGAGTTCATTCGTAAAAATGAACTGCAGCAACATCATCTTCATCTTCTTCGTCGTCTTCAACAACATCAGCAAAACATCATCGTCTTCAACAGCAGCAGATCTTCATCTTTAACACGAGTAACAAACATCAAAAACAAGATCTTCAACGTCAAAATCAAGATCATCAACATCAAAATCAAAATCATCGTCATCTTTAACACATAAATCTATCGTCATCTTTATCATCTTCATCGTGCTCATCATCATCTTCAACCGCAGCAACATCAAAACAGAGAAGAAAAACAAAAAATCTGCGTTGCAAAAAATCTTGTTCATCATCTTTATATACTCATCGTCTTTATCATATCTGCAAAATCAAAACCCTAGAACTCACACAAATCTTCATCTTTTATGCAGCAGCAGCAGAAGAAGAAAAAGAAAAAAAAGAGAGAGAGAGAGAGAGAGAGAGAGAGAGAGAGAGAGAAAAACTAAATCTGAAAATATGGAGGTGAGAAAAAGTAAATCTGAAAATGATTTTTCTCTCTTAATAATTGAGTATATATCCCTAGGGTGACGTCATGGATGATGTAATGGTCCCAAAAGGGTATTTCTGCCACTACGAGATGACAATTACATCATCCATGACGTCACCCTAGGACCAAACCATAATTTTTTATGACCAAATAGTAATATATTTTTCCAAAAATGACCAAACAGACACATGACTGAGTCAACTGGACTAGACTCTCTCTAATATATTATTTCTAGGACTAAATGGTATTTCCTACAAAAACAAACAAGTGACGAATAAATTACTTGGGCCGTATTTAGGCCCACTATGCTAAATGATAAAGTAATAAACCCATAATTATACTTTATTTAGGTTTGCTACGTGGTTGAATTCGCGGATTCGACACCTATCCGCTTTTTTACAGATGGATATCCGGACCATACATTAATGAAATGGATGCGGATGCGATTTGTGGGATCTAAATGTTATCTTAAAAATCCGTTGGATACTAACACTTGTTGTTATATTGAATATATGAAATTTTTGAAAAATATGGAGGTAAAATATTTGTTACATATGTCGATGTCAATATAGTATAGTGATAAAGTTATTGGGTGATGATACCAAATGATCTAATATTCAAATTCGTATATATGTATATATTAGTTACATATGATCCACTATATATTTATCTCACTTCTTCATCATTTACTTCCATCGAATTTTTAGGTTTGAAATTAACAAAGGGGAGCAAGGTAGTCAATATCGGTTGTGCAAAGTCGATATTACAGGTTTTTATCGGATATCGAAAATACCTATACGATATCAAAAATATCGGTGATACAAAGACGAAATGATATTATCGGTTGTACAGGCGATCTTTTATGCACCGATATATCGGTTTTACTTGTACACCGATAATACCGGTTTCGTGAATAAATTTTCATCAACATGCATCTAGTCTTTACAGACAAGTACAATGTCAATTGGAGAAGGTAAAAAGCCCTAATATATTTATAATATAAAATCAATGAATATATGGTAGGATATAAGATGGAAACCATATTTCGATTGCAAGGCAGAGATATATAAAAGATAAATATGAAGGATAATAAAAAAGATATACCGGCATAATGGGACATCAATCACAACGCTGGCTAATAAACCACCTTGTATTTTGGAAATTTGGGATATGTGTATGATTGTTATTATTTTTTATTATGGTTTAATAATTATTTGAAATTCTATATTAAATGGCGTATCACTGATAAAAACCGATATTATCCTTTGTATAGGTGTATCGGACCTGGACGATATGAGACCGATACGCGATATTAACTACCTTGGCGGGGAGAAAACATGTAATAACTATAGTTCACCCTTTGTAATGATGATTATTGTGTTATTACTATGATTATCAAAATAAGTATTTGTAAAAATAAAATCATTTGGCTCATCTGCATCCAATCCATCTGTTAGAGCATAGCTCGGTTGAACTCACCAAGCGTTGGTATGTCAAGTTTGGTTGTCATATTTTAGTGTGTCAAAACTCATCTAATGTCGCTTGATTAAATACTAGAGTCAACTTCGTTTAGGTTAGACTAGAAAGTATAGCAATGTTGAGACATACAAGTATTAATCTGAAGACCTGAAGAATGTGAAGAAGTAGCGAACTACAACGACGACATCATCATTCCACTTGAGGTTAGTATTATTGACTTGAACTGTTTCATTCCTAACGTATCTTTCAAGTCGTGCTATATTGAAAACATAACTGTGAAGCTCTATATACAGTACATATTGTATATACTCAAGTTATGTGACATGGTCATAATTGTATGATCATAGTATTAGGGAATTAGACTACGAAGTATAACGTTTATCTTTGAACTTCGTAGATTTGACATCGACATAATCTTTTATATATTGTTATGATTATGTGAATGGGTTATGGTGAAGATTTCTATCTAAGAAACAATGGTTTACATTCGTTTAAAGGAAGTACAATCATAAACTTGTTTTGTGAATCGAAAGGAAATCATTAGGCTTATTGGTCAAACTATTCATTGCAAATCTTTGGATGACCAATATGTGTGAGATGGTAGAACCGATCTTAACCTTGGTTCGTATAACTAATCACAATGCCTGACTTATGATTTGGTATGACTGGTTTTTATTGATTGGTGTAACCAATCCTAAGTAATCACCATGAGATGGTATGATCGATATTTGTAATTGGTGTAACTGATCCTAGTAATTTGTGTAACCGATCTTAGTAATTTGTGTGACCGATCACAGAGAGTTGTGTAATCCATCCTTGTAATTGGTAACCGGTCCTGGCAACTGGTGTAACCGGTCCTGGTAACTAGTGTGACCGATCACAAGCAATACCATGGGAATATGGAACTAATCTTTGTAACTAGTGTAACCGATCCTAGTGACTGGTGTGACCGATCACAAGTATTTCCATGAGTAGGTATAACTGATCCTAGTGATTGGTAGAACCGATTGAACCCATTTATGTGATTTGATATTTGATCAATCACATAGTAGTCTTGGAATACAGGAAAACCAATTCCAAACTTGTTTGGAAGTGTGGTATGACCGATTCCAAGAATGTAAATCCATGTGAATATGAAATAAGTATTTACAGTGAAAAGATGTCAACAACTTTGAACATGGACAGTAACTCTTATCATTTATTGTTCAAAGATATTCCTTAGTACTCAAGGAGATCCTGTGGCGAAATAAATTAAGAATCTTTTAATTAAGGTTGTTAGTTTTATA
Source organism: Papaver armeniacum (assembly GCA_023531295.1). Taxonomy (NCBI): domain Eukaryota; kingdom Viridiplantae; phylum Streptophyta; class Magnoliopsida; order Ranunculales; family Papaveraceae; genus Papaver; species Papaver armeniacum. The sequence goes on along the minus strand of JAJJWW010018458.1, from coordinate 109,651 downwards.
TACATTAATTACCAGCAATTAGTGTGTAGCTCTAGAAAATAAAAGTTAGTAAATGTGCATTTACTAATTGGAGATTTTCTATTGAGAGATTTCGGAAATATTGGACAAGCATTTATTGGAATTATGAAAACTGAATCCGGCTATTCATTGCATATCTTGAGAATATTTTCGTTTTTGGAAATTCCTTGGTGTCCAAACATCCTTGGTCTATAAATACCTGAGTTTGCATTTCTAGCAAACTATCATAAGAGCCAGGCAAACTTCATTTCTTGTTGTTTCTAGTGGAGCCATCTATTAGGAGAGGAAAGTATCCTAATTAGGTGAAATCTCTTACGACTGCTCGTGTAAAGACTTCTGTGGAATCAAGAAGCTCTACGAGTACCATTGGTGGGAAACTAGATAATTGCAGTATTATTATTTTTCAATTGATTTGATTGACTAACAGTTGTTGAAACTTTGATTGCACCTAGTTTGTTTATTCTTAAGAATCTTCTCTTCTGATATAAGATTCACTCAAACTAGATCAAAGTATCGACGGGATCTTTAGAATTGTTTGTAGATCTAAAGACATCTTGTGATAATCCATTATTAACAGACTCCGCTCTGTGTATGATTGATCACAAGAGATTCAAGTGGTGTTGTGCAGGTTTTAATTGAAGATTAAAGAAGATTTGAAGATGAAGAAGATTTCTTATTGGTTTTCGTATCTTTGTGTGTGCACAAACCTTGATCGGCTAGGATTCAAATAACTTCGGATTTATTCGATTGATTAGTTGCGTGGGATCGGCATCAACTAGTAGTTCTCTTTGAGATATATTTTGATTGTTCCAAATCCGATTCTTATTACTTCGGCAATAGAGATTGGATTGATCTAACCAGGCAAAGGAGTTTATTAGATTAAACAGAGGAGCCTTTGCGTATGACTTGATATATCTTTATCTTGAATTACCAAACAGATTTTTTGTTCCTTTACTGTTTGGAATACGATCTAAAGGAATTATACTAGTGCGTGACTCATCGAAGTCGGAGGCGCAGGGATACTGAGGAAACTGAGTGAACTAGGGGTAGTTGCTTGGTCTCAACTATACGAAGTTGGTTTAGATTTTGTATAACAGCTTAATTCTGAGAGTATTCAATTCTGGACTATGTCCCGGGGGTTTTCTGCATTTGCAGTTTTCCTCGTTAACAAAATCTAGCTGTGTGATTTACTTTTGTTTTCCGCAATTATATTTGTTTATATAATTTAAAGTAAATTGCATTTTACATTAACTCCGATTTACTTGATAGTGATCCTATAGAGTTTGGTTAAGTCTGAACCTATTATCAAGTAATCACATTTTGTTTTTCGTATTGTCTCGATCTCGTATCCATAGACGATCACACAAAGTGTGAATACCGAAGTTATTGTATTGTCTCGACTTTGTCCATAGATGATCACACTTGGTAAGAGGACTTGTAGGTTGAAACAAAAAGATTGTGCTGTATTTGGGTACCCTCATCTTTACACCATCCATTTCTGTTGGATATACTACATATGATGTTGATGCTAAACTTGAAATATGTCATGTATTGGATCGGGTGCGGATCAATGAGACTAAATACGATCCAATCTGGACCATGCTCACCCCCGAGTTTTGTCATGGTTGACCTACAGAGTGCATTTGCACAAAATACAAATTTAACTGAAGTTATTTAATTGACGAGTATGGATATAGTACTGCACGAAGTAGCATATCAGAAATGCTAGATCTATGCCAAACCCGTTGTATCCTAAAGGTATGTGTAGTAATTAGATTACTAGTTAGGTACTCCTTTATTCTTTGATAGACCAAGATCTTATAATTTTGAATCATTTCTTGAAAAGCCTTATGCTAGGTAGAAATTATGGATCTAAGCTTCTTTCCAAAGCTGAAAGAACAATTTTAATGAAATTCGTTACTTTATCTTACCCATTCTATCAATTGAGTTGTTTAAAATTTCATACTAAAATTATAGAGAGGTTAGACAGAATGCATAAAGACTTTTGATGGGGTGAGTCTGATTCTAAGAAACAGATCTATCCCAAAAGTTGGAACTCAATTTGTACTTCTAAAGACCAGGTGGGATTGGTATTAAGAATACAAAATGCTTTAATATCCCCATGTTAACTAAACCAACTTGGAGAATTCTTACTAAACCCGAGGCCCTTTAGGTAAGAGTTCTTAAATTTAAATATTTTATTAGCTCTAACCCTTTGATACTCTCTTATGCAAAGATCTTTTAAATTTGGGATAATATTAGAAAAAGAATGAAAACTTTGAAACCAAATTGCATTTGGCATTTGAGTCCAAATTTTATGATAGATATATGGACTGAAAAGTGGGTACCTGGAATTAATTTTTCTATTCATCTGTTGGTCATTGAGGAGGAAACTCCCACAAATATTGTTGATATGATAACACAAAATAGTGAATGCGCACTGAAGTGGTATCTCTTTACTTTGAGTCTGATATTTGTAATAGAATTCTTACCTTACCGACATAAGATGCAGATGAATTGAAATGGTTTCGCACAAAAGATGGTATACCAACTGTTAAGTATGTTTGCACGCTCTTAACTGAAAATATTAGGGTATCTAACCTTATTTGGGAAAAGCATAACGTTTAACAAATGAGGGTCTTATCAAACCCCTGCTTGTTTAGTTGTTAGTTTTGATGTTGATTGGGTTTTAAGACCTAGTGAAAAAGCGGGGGTCTAACAACCACACCCAATATTTTGTTTGGCAATCTGAATAGACAAATTTCAATATACTTTCAAGAGAATCAACTATACAGTCAGATTCAATCTAGAGAAAAGTATATCAAAGAGTTTATATCTCAATTTCTCAATTCAATCGATGAATCAGCAAATAGGAATTTGCGAGCCCGATTGAATAAGAGAAATAATTTGAACGGTACCAAAGACCAATGTTCAAGTGTCAATCAATTTATATCAACAACCAAAGGTTAGATTATCTAATTGATTGATCTTAACGCACAACCTGTGATATTTCTATTATATAACAAAATATAATGCGGAAAAGAAATAACACAAACACCAGAAATTTTGTTAACGAGGAAACCGCAAATGCAGAAAAACCTCGGGACCTAGTCCAGCTTTGAAAACCACACTGTATTAAGCCACTACATACACTAGCCTACTACCAATGAACTTCGGACTGGAATGTAGTTGAGCCATAATCAATCTCACACTGATCAAGGTACAGTTGAGCTCCTTACGTCTATGAACCCTAGCAGGATTCTACGCACTTGATTCCCTTAGATGATCTCAACCACAACCAAGAGTTTGTAAGACCCAAAGTCGAAGACTTGATAAAAAATCTGTCTCACACAGAAAAGTCTATTGGAATAGATAAATCTGTCTCCCAATGAAATACCTATGAGTTTTGTTCCGTCTTTTGATAAATCAAGGTGCACAGGAACCAATTGACAAACCGGACTTATATATATTCCCGAAGAACAACCTTGTATTATCAATCACCTCACAATAATATTAATCGTATGGTAGCGAAACAAGATATTGTGGAATCACAAACGATGAGACGAAGATGTTTGTAACTACTTTTAATCTTAACTATCGGAGATAAATCTGAAGCACATCTTAACAAAGATAATACTCAATCACGATAGAAGAAGTAAGATCAGAACACGCAACTACAAATAAAATATTTGGGTCTGGCTTCACAATCCCAATGAAGTCTTCAAGTCGTTAACCTACAGGGTTTCGTGAAAAACCTAAGGTTAAAGGAGAATCGACTCTAGTCGCAACTAGTATCACACAAGAGGTGTGGGGATTAGGTTTCCCAGTTGATAGAGTTCTCCTTTATATAGTTTTTAAATCAGGGTTTGCAATCTAAGTTACCTTGGTAACAAAGCATTCAATATTCACTGTTAGATGAAAACCTGATTAGATTCAAGCTAATATCTTTCAACTGTTAGATCGAACTTAGCTTGTTATACAAAAATGAAATGTACCTTCATTTAGGTTTAAGTAACCGTACCTAAACGTGTACACCATGTTGGCTCAACCGTAGTTAACCGAGGTTAGCTATATGAACACTCTTATATCAACCTTATTCATCTTAACCATAACTATTTCAAATGACTCAAATAAAACTAGTTAAAGAGTTGTTCAATTTTTATATTCTCATAGAAGTATACAAGAACACAATTGAAGCAAAATCGGTTTGATTCACTCGAATCAATTCATGAACATTATAACCACGGTTTGCAAAGAATGCATTCTTTATTATATAAATGTATTGGTTCATGATACAACCGATTTTAGAACTTTAACCACTCAAGTATGCAAACGTGTACGCATACTTAAATAGTCGGACCAAGATTGGTTTTCGCCAGTATGCGAACGGGTATGCATACCTCCAATCCCAGCATAAAATTCCGGACATAAACCTTACGCCAGTACGCGTATAGGTACGTGTTCTTAGGTTCCCGTTTTTCACAAACCAACGGGTACGCATATGGGTATGCATACTATGGACATGGATCACATATATGCAAGAGTGCACAATATGTTTATAATCCAATGTTGGTTAAGTGTTCTAAACTCTATTTCAATCATTGAAACTTTCTTAGAGGATGACAATAGCCGTTTTCACACACTATTAGCATCAAAGCAATTTTCAGGTTATTGAAATAATCATAACGAAACATTCCAAGTCTACATCAAATGATTGTATCACACAAACCATGTAAGATGTTACTCGGCGATTTTCACATGATCATATTTTGACTTTCGTCAAGAATATAAGATGAACTTGGTTGAAGCGAAAGCTTACCAACACATATTTCGAGAAATATGTAAGCTAGTTAAACTCAGCTCGAAATATCAAATGTGCATAGTAGAAAACTATATAGCACAACGACTTTTGTCTCAATATAGGAGATAGAGTAGAAATAGACTTTCCAAGTGATAGATGAGTTTTAGTCTCCGCATACCTTTGGTTGATGAAGTTCCACAAGATCTCCTTAGTAGTTCTTCGTCTTCAATTGATGAACGCCGTGAAGTCTAATGCTCAACTACACAATCTATCCTAGTCCGAGACATCTATAAGTAGACTAGAAATCAAGACTTATAGTTTTGATCACTAACATTGACAAACAAGCTTGAGATAGCATGCTTGCAAATTCGATCGAGCAGTGCTCTAACACCTAGTTTATGTTTTTCTTAGTCTTGATGTAATTTGAAATTTTCCTTTTTGTTTCCCACCGGGGAAAAAAAAAACAATATTAGTTCCAAAAACTCTTCATTAATTTAGGTAAATAGTTAATGGTGTCTGATTTTCCCTACCTCTTTCACGCGGTAACCGAAAAATCCGCTTTTGCTCCCGAAAGATCAAAAAAGGGGTTTTTAGGTGTAGAGAAAGAGATTCAAAGCTTTGATAACCTTTTGTTCTTTTACCTTTGGTACTTACTAAGTACAAAGTAAAAATCAATTGGTTCAGAATCTTGTTGCATTGTATTAAGTTGTGTCATTGTATCCATTAAATACTTTGGGAATTAAGGTTAATATGAGATCAAGTAAAGATCAATTAGTCAACTAGTTCAACTAGTTGTATATAAAGTTGAGTTATTACCGGCTATTATTGGGACTTCGTTTTAACCAGCAATAAAATGGTCCAAGCATATTAGTTTGTTCAACAAAATGTGGATAACTATTTGGTCATTTGGACAAGTATCAGTAGGTATTAAAAGTTTATATATCACTAAAATAATATTTCCTCATAATTTCAAGTATAATTTTCTTTTTTTTGGAAGAAAATTTTATATTATTTTATGATTCTTGTTTTAGGTTTTTATTAGTGAAGTGAATTTTGAAAATATGAATATGAAGAAATCAAACTCATAAAATATGAGCAAAGCATTCACTTTGATTATCTCCTTGTATCTTCGTGTTTTTTTTTTTTGAAACTAAACCAAAATACTGGCACTTTGATCATATTCGTCCTTTTATTAACCCCAATACACAAAATTATACATATTGTGGTGAGTATATCAATGTTATTTTTATGGATTGTCTGCGTGAAAGTCGTCAAATTTATTTTGTTCTTGTTAGAGAATAGGTGTTTATTTTCTTCGCAAAATTATTATTATGAAGTTGTATCTGAACCCATTCCAAAGTCTAGTAGTAATCCAAGTTGAAACACCACTAATCACGCAATGGTCAAGCGAAAAAAGAAAAGATAAAGAACCAAGCTAAATTTTAAATTCTTTTTTGAAAAGGAAAAGTTTATATTAAATCTTTTCTAAAATTATTCAAATCTTTAAATAAATCAATATTAAAACCTAGTACGGTTCATAATAGAATCATCAGTTTAAACCTTATAAAAGCCCTTCTAAAATTTAACCAATATCATTATTAATCACTCAATAAGTTAATGTTAAATCCTAATTAGGAATAACTACCAAAACAAACCCACATTTCAAATTATTGGAGTCAAATAAAAGTCATTTCTTGGAATACTAGTGATTCATTATAGTTTCAATCTAAACTGGGGGGCCTCTCATCATGAACCAAGTTATATAGGATTGAGTCATATAAGATATTTTACATCAATCCACACAAATTTTTACATCATATTAATAGATTAGGGTCACAAGAAAAATTTGAAGTTATATTTACGTCATAATAAAATAGCTATATAACACTGATTTTGAGTTGTATAACAAAAGTAATGTTCTGTGAGATATTTTGATTTATAAATGGATTTTTGATTGTGAGGCCGGGAAGGTTTTGCGTCACACTAAGATACGATTTAATACCTTGTATAATCATCTGATATTTTTTCAAAAAACGGGAAAATAAAATCTATAAATTAATTAATTTTGAGAATATCAAGAAATGAAGTCCAACCTTATATATGTGTGTGCATAAAAATACCATAAATTCCAAAATTTTATTTTAGTAATCATATTATAACGCCAAAAGAGTGATGATTAATTAACATACTTTTTACTCCCTTTGTTCCTATTTAGATGGAGGTTTAGGTATTTGTCTTAGTATAAGAAAAAGGATAGATAGTAATTTTTTCAACGATATCTATGTGTGCTAGTTTTTAATTGTAAAGAAAACTTGAATTAAGAATGAAATTATTTAGGATTATACATAGGAGTATCTAATATTGAAATTTAGAAAGTTGGACCTCCATAATTTTCTAAATTAGTTACGGTTTTAAGATAGGGATAAATCAGGAAAAAAATAAAAAATTATGAAAACCTAGTATAAGAGATAGAAAGAGGAATCAACATACATGTTTTTAATTTAACATTTTAATTCTAATTTTGTATATGTAATGGTGTTATTGTTTAGCAAATTGATTCAAGATATGCTACAGACAATATCATTCACAACATTAGTAAATTGAGAATAACTTTTGGATAATTGTACAATGTATGGGTCTCATTTACCATGTGTGTTTTTTTTTTAATTTACTTTCAATAATTGTAGAATAAAATTCTATACTATTTGTACACAGTTCATCAAAAAAAAATGTCTACTTGCGCACCACATATTATTACTTGGAAAATTTATGTATGGTTGATGATGCTGATAATAAAAGATTACGGAAGTTGGATATAATTTGTAAATTGTAAACCACAACGATCTATTAGCACATGTTGTTTTCAATAACAATGTTAATGAGTTGGTTTTGATCTTATGCTTGATTTTCAACGATCATTATTTGGGGCATGCACAATGATTAGCTTACTAACCAAACTTGCGAAAATTACCCCAAAAAAAAGAAACCTAACCAATCATTATAAAAGCTTGTGTTTGCGGATATTTTCTTTGCAGATATCCTTACGTCCGTTTCCAAGGTACATACGTAGAAAACTATCTGGTCTCACACATGTATTATTACTCTACGAGGGCTCATCTAGGAACTGATCATATAGCTACGGGTGTATTGAGTATCTTCTGGGATATTTTTGTGGATTGAAATCTAGGGTAAGCTTATATATTAAATTAATGGAACCTCGAAATATGTATGTTCTAATAATAGGGACTCCATTTTTGTTTTTTTAAGTTAATTTTAATTAACTGAATAGTATATTATAAAATGCAGAATATAATTCGATTCGTTATACAAGTCTTTGCTCTTCAAGTATTTAAAGTGTAGAAACAATAAATGAACATATAATTGATTTTCCTTCTTTCCTTTTCATATATTGTCTCCTCTTTCCTTTTATGTTTTTGTCTCTTATTTGTCTACCACTTTAAAAGCGTTATCAATACTTTGTTTTAACCACATGAGTATAAATTATTCACACACATAAAACAAGTTTTTTTTTTCTTGTCAAGAAAATGGCAAATTTTATAAAAGAGTGCTTATTATTGATAGACGCATTTATGTGTCTATTTTGACCTCGATTTTCTATATTGTTAGTACCCATTTTTGTATTTATTTTGGCATTTTATGTTTTTGTAGGTGTTTTTGGAGAAATAAGATTTTGCGGCGAATTTGGCTCGAAAAGTGGTTTTTGCGCTTTTGGGAGAAAATTACTATTCGGACCCTTGAAATGGATAAGGGGTACCCAGTTGATAAGGGGTAACCCCCAGGACATTTACTATCGGCACCCCTACTCTGGTTAGGGGGCATCCTTCTTCAACAGTTCAAAACTAGAATTTGGCGGGAAATATAGCTTTCACCTGCGTAAAATTTGATCGAATTTTGGAAGTGGGTTAGCAAGATTCAATCACGAATTTCGTTTGCTTAGGCCCTGTTTTGACTAAACAGGGTTGTTAGGTCCATTAGAATCGATCGAACTGGGCTGCATCACCGAGTTTGAAGAAAACAGGGGAGGATAAGAAACTCGGGTTTCTGTTGTTGAGGCCGTGAGACTTTGGAGGAGTTTTAGGCGGATTGGCTTGTTGGACTGGACTTAAATCATCCTGTTATCGTTATACAGGATAGTTAGTGGGCATGGATGTGAAGAAGATAATCACTGATTCTCGACAAGGCAGTGAGGATATCTCGGGATCTCTTTGGTTCTATTTTTGGAGTTTACGTGCACTTGGGAGAAGATATACTCTCCTATACCAAATCTGGAAAGTTTAGATACCGCAGCAGAGGCCGCATATAGGAGAAAAAGAAAAGGAAAGTTCATGACTTTTGGCAAAAGAAAAAGAGGTTTAATCGAGACATGTTAGCTATATAAAGGCTGCTGGGATTCACAGGAGGTATCACGTACACTTTGGGGAGGTTTTAGAACACAGCAGAGAGACACAGTCTAGTTGCAGAGTTCTACAGGCGAGAGGAGGAAGAAGAACAGAGAACAACACTTAAGGAAAGTCGCAGAACCCGTGGCCTTTACTTTCAAATTCCATACCTTTTGTCACAACTTCTCGTAACAATTAATCAAAGTTCGCAATGATTCTTCATAAGGTCTGTCTCAGAATGATGGGTTTTGTAACACTTATATTTGTTACAAACACGCTACTTTATATCTTCTACTCTTTTTAATCAACTTTTGAGCAATGAAATCGACTTTTGAGCATAACTACAACATGAGAAGCTAAACCCCATTGCTGAGGCGACGGAGAAAGCCAATTTTCCATGATTTGTGTGGTAATTTCTATTTAATTAATTTTTGTAAGCTCTTTTATGATTATTTGCCTTGATTGAGAATTGATTGAATGGTTTTCGTTAGGCAATTGTGATTTCTCTTGATAGGATATGCTTAGACCTAGGTTTTGATATTCTATGCTTTCGAAATACACTTGTTATTCTGAAAATCTACTTATGCAAAATATTAGAATCACTTTAAACGTAAAGAGTTGCACGAATATTGATTAGATTAAATCACATAAAAATTGGAGTTTGGTGGAATCCTGAGTCTCAGTGCTTTTAAAATCTTGATAACAACATCGTCTTTGAGTTTTCTAGTTTTATTTGAATCTAAAAAAATCCTTCACAAGTCTGAGAGGAACGACATCTTTCTTACCACTTTATAACAACTTTCAAAATCACATCAATTTTTGGCGCCGCCGACGCGGACTTGTGTTTAGTTTAGGTTTTAGAGTTATTTTATTTTTTTATTTTATTTTAAGGTTTTTATTCTTTTGTTCTATTTTACGTTTTCTTGGGTATTTGTCTTGTGGTTACAGGTTTTGGATCTCGGATCGAAAAGAAAGCTGAGCCAAAGATTTGGTGAATAATTAAAGGCTTGGAGTCAAAGACAAAGCGAAAAGAAACGAGGAAAAGAGAAAGAATTTTATTTTTATTTTTTAGGTTTTTTTTTTCGAAAACTGTATTAGGGTTTATAATTATTTTTGTAATTTTTCTTTTTATTTTTGGACTTTTTGGACATTTGGACATTCTGGACATTATTTTTAAACCCTAAAGAAGGGTGGTCTTAAATATAAATTTTTTGCAGAGAAAGAGGACAATTACGATATTGTCTCGCACCTTGGGTTCGTACACTAACATAGGAGTCGGTGGCCCGAGTCGACTACAACCGATTCATCCCCGTCGAGGAACGGAGGTAAGACTCTAAACACTCGCGAATCTCCCGTCGGCGAGTTACTTTGGACTCCTTCGTTTGCATATATCTTGAGGACTTGAATACTTGCTGCTTTAATTTTCTAGTAAAGGGCAAGGCCTCGGCCATACAAGATAAGGGTTCGGATTTCATCACCGTTCTCTTTTGCCCGCCTTAGGAACACATAACCTACGCGAACCTAAGCCTTAAAATTTTTACTAGAACAAGACCGATAGGGTAACGAGCTTAATGGGAAAGTCATTCGAAAAATATTGGTTACTCTTTTAAGAACACTTCGAAGTTCATGAAGGTTTCTGTGAGTTGAATGCGTGACTGCGCCGCCTTGTAATTCCGGTGAGGCCTTGGGTATCAAAGCTCCACCGAGCTTCCCTCGCCTCTATTCAACTTACTTTGACTCGGATTGATTCCAGAGGGGTTTGATTAAATTGTAACGAATTCCCTTTCGAAGGATTAGAAGCTGGTCTAGAAACAATCTAAGTGGAGACATCATGCTTTTTGTTTGCTAGAAATCTCTAGGTTTGCTTTGGTTGAGTCGGCCTTGATTTTTGATTGCATAGAATCCCCTTCCTTATTCTTTTGCATGCCTGAACGTAAAAGAGACGCCCTAGGTAGATTTGTTAAAGAGAAACCTAGTAGTTCTAAGCGTCTCGATTACCTCAATTTAGAAAGTCCGATTTTTGAAGAGTCCAATTTTGAACGTCCGTCTTTTACTGAGGAGAGAATCCCGATAGTGCCAGAAATGGCAACCTTGAAAGCTTTGTTGAACCCGACTAGGACTACTCGTCCCTCGTGTATCAGGTTAGCTGAAACGGAAGCGACTTATGAACTTAAACCTGGGACTTTACAGCTGCTCCCAATCTTCTTAGGGAAAGAAAATGAAAACCCCTATTTCCATGTTAGGGACTTTAAGGAAATTTGTAGTACCCTAAAGATTAGAAACCTTGATGATGATGCTTTGAAACTCAGGTTATTCCCTTTTTCCTTGAAAGATAAAGCCAAATCGTGGCTATATAGTTTGGCTTCTGGTTCAATTGAAACATATGAACAACTTACATCTGCCTTTTTGAACAAGTTTTTCCCTAGGCACAAAACATCGTCTATTAGGACGCAAATCTGCAATTTTTCTCAACAGGGAGGGAGAATCTTTGTATAGGTATTTGGAAAGGTTCAATGATTTATTAGCCTAATGTCCTCATCATGGTTTTGAAAGGGTTAGGTAGTTCAGATCCTTTATGAGGGTTTAGATTATTCCACTACAACCATAGTAGAATCTATGTGTACAGGTGGGTTTGAAAACCAAACAGTTGATGAGGCAATGACATATTTGCATGAAATCTCCGAAAAGACCCAGCAATGGGAAAATAGTAGGGAACCCCAGAAAACAATTCTTCTAAGCAGAGGAAACGTTAATAGGGTAGAAGGAGGCTTTGAATCAGATGCCAAAATTGCTGCAATAGCGAAAAGGTTAGAAGCTTTAGAAGTGCGTCACACTAGTGGTAGATTAGAGCCTTTTTTGGGAAGGCCAGAATAATAAAGAGCAAGCCAATGCTCGTATAATAACACTAGATTCGACAACCTTGAAATTTGACCCATATTCGAAACCTATAATCTTGGTTGGAAAAACCATCCGAACCTTTCGTGGTCTAAGGGCCGAGTCAAGGTCGGCTTAGTAATTCGAATGTTCCCCTGTGTTTTGGTTATAATAAGAACTCTCCGTGTCAAGTTCAGTTTCAGAATCCTTCAGAGAATAAAATGACTAGCCTAGAGGAATCTCTTAGTATATTAAGAAAGAGCCAGGATATGTTAGCACAGAGCCCGGAAAATGTTAATAAAAAGCCAAGTTAGTTTTGAACAGGAAACCAAGCAGAACTTTCAAACTAATGCTCAGACTCTTGCTAAGTTAGAACTTCAAATAGGTCAAATAGCTAAGACTTTAAGTGAAGGAGATAACGGAAGGTTCCCTAGTCAAACACAAACAAACCCTAGAGGAGTTCATGAAGTAGGCGAAAAACCATCACATCGGTTTAATTCGATTAGAACCCTTAGGAGTGGCGAGTAGTAGACAATCGTGTAACCATGCCCGATAGTGAGCATACTGTAGTTCACCCCTCAGACCATCCATAGCCGGGGACCGATAAAATCTCGATGATGCCGATTCGGTTCCTGAGAGGCCCTATTTTATGCCTAGAGCCCCATTTCCACAGCTATTAGTACCAACAAAGAATGAATCCAACTTTAATGACATAATGGAGGTTTTTAAGAAAGTTACCATAAACCTTCCGTTACTAGAAGCAATTAGGCAACTTCCTACTTATGCCAAATTCCTTAAGGATATGTGTACGCGAAAAGCGCAAGCTTAGTGTCCCTAAAAAAGCCTTTTAGCTAGTCATGTAAGTTCAATCATTCAGAGCAACACAACTCCTAAATATACATACCCAGGTGCCCTTACCATTGCTTGCACGATAGGAAAACATTGGGTAGATAAAGCTTTTACTTGACTTAGAAGCTAGTGTGAACTTACTTCCGTACCATGTGTACTTACAGCTAGGACTTGGTGAAATGAAACCTACCAAGATAACACTGCAGTTAGCTGATAGGTCTGTTAAAATTCCTCGTGGTGTGATAGAAGATGTTCTTATTGAGGTCGACAAGTTTATTTATCCTGTGGATTTCGTGGTCTTAGATACCCAACCTGTCCCTGACCCAGAGAACCATATACCTGTGATTTTAGGTCACCCATTTTTAGCTACGTCTAATGCGATCATAAACTGCCGAAATGGTATTATGAATCTATCTTTTGGTAATATGACTATTGAGTTGAATATTTTTAATGTCAATAAGTTGCATTCTGAGCTAGATGACACGTGCATTGAAGAGGTGAACATGATAGGAACCTTAGTTCAGGAGTCATTACCAAACATCATATCGGAAGATCCATTAGAGAGTTTTCTAGCCCATTTTAGCATGGATTTCGACGATGATAGCAACATTGAACAAGTAAATGCTCTATTGGATTCTATTCCTATGTTAGATACCAATATATGGAAAGATAGGTTTGAACCATTATTAGCTTTCGAGTCTACCTTAATCCCTTGTTTAGAAGAGCCTCCTAAGTTGGACCCTAACTATGCATTTTTAGGCCCATCTGAGATTTTCCCAGTTATTATAGCTTCGATTTGGATAGTGATCAGGAGAGTAGGCCAGTGACCGTGCTTCAAGACAATAAGGAAGCTTTAGGGTGGACCATAGAGGATATTAAGGACATAAGTCCTACTTTGTGTATGCATCAGATGCATTTAGAGGATGAACCACCTGATTATAACTTAGATAAAGCAATTGACCTTTTTCAGAAACCTGATGGTCTAGAAATTAGGAATATTATGACTAGTCTATTTAGAGACATCCAAAATTCTAAGTTTGGGGGTGGACTTGGAATATATGCCTCTACCATTTCACAGAGTATCTTCATAGAGTGCGTTCGGTTTGTTAGAAACCCATCCTCTCGGTTGATGTGGTTTATTCAAGCTATGATACCCAGACTGACTTTGTTTTCCCACCAAATATTTTTCAACCAAAGGGGAACATATAAGTTTCAGATGTGTCAGTTATTAAATTTTGATACCGAGCCTAAGTACTTTAGGAGATTAGTATCGACACATTTTCTTATGATTGGCCGCCGCTTTCATCATGGTCAATTGTGTGAGTCAAAATTGATTGACTTTAAGGATCCACAATTATTCAGAGTTATTATGATGTGCTTCTAAGTTTTTATTTGAGTTTTTCCACTCTAATACCTGAACCGGATCTTAGCTTTGAGGAATTCCAAAGACACGAAAATATTTTATCTCGACCCGATTATAGAGCCCGAACCTCGAACCACGCCTAGATGTAGTTGTCTTAAACATGAAACTAGACAAGGGTGTGCTTTATTTGTTAATTTTCTTGGCATGTTGCAGATTCCTTTTACTTGTGATAGCTCTATTTGGTTTCGATGACCCACAGAAATTTCGGCTATTACTTTATGATTTTATAAGGTGACTAATCCTTTCTTAGTCTGGCTGAAGACTTTAAACTTAGCACTTCTTGGGAGGTAACCCAATATTCATGCGACACGGTAATATCTTTCCTTAACTCTTTTGCTTAAAATGGTAACATTTTCTCCTTGTTCATGCTTTTAATTTTATCTTTAGAACATTGAGGACAATGTTAGATTTAAGTTTGGGGGTATGGGAGAAACTTTTAGTTGCATTATTAAACTCCCGAGCCTAGAAATTTATGTTTATTAAGGATGGCACTAACCAATCTAAGTGGATGGAAGCATTTTGGTTGTAGGAGTTGAGGAACCAATCGATTAGATGGCAACATCTAAAGAGTCTATTCATAAAAGCACGAGCTCGGTGTTAGAAATAACATGATAGTTTCACCATATCTCGTTGAGTCCTTTTCACTTCTGTTTTTATTTTGTTTTGTTTTTAAACTTTGTTTCTCTAAGTGATTAGGTGGGGCCCACGAATCAAGTTGTTACCAATGCTAGAGTGAAATAGAGTGATTGAGATACCAAAAAAAAAAAAAAAAAAAAATGAGACCAGATCATTAGACCAACCGGAATAAATTCAATAAAGTCGACCACTGGAACCCTTGTATATGCCAGTTGTGTTGACCTAGAGTTAGGATTATCGACCACCGGTTCCCTTGTATATGCCGGTGTGTTGATATTAGTCGACTAGTATCTCAGTCCATTAGGATAGGTTCATTTTGGCGAGGCCTTCAGACATATATGGGAAACACCGTTCACTTAGTAAACATCAAAACCATCTATGTTTTTCTCTATATCCATCTTCTTGATCTATCCATGTGATTAGTTTTGACTCCGGGTATTGATGTCCATAGTGCGACTATCTGAGTAGAGCTCTGTGACTTATATATGAATTTTAGTATGCTTGAGTGCAAACTCGTGTACAACAATTGGAATTTCGCATCGGGGTACTTCCTCTTGTAGTCAATAAGTATGCCAACCAAGGAGACTTTTTAGTGCCTTCCAAGGTTCTGCGTAGATAACTAGGGTCTGGAGTAAAGGTTTTGTGGGTAAACCTCTGGTAAACCCTCCCGAGACTATAACTCGGCCACTAGGGCCACCTAGGGGTTTAAAGGCTTATTGCATACGCTAAATTCAATCGACGATGCCTGCGACAGTGAGTTAGGATTTTATTTTTATTTTATTTTTGCTCGAGGACTAGCAAATAATAGGTTTGGGGGTATTTGATAGACGCATTTATTTTTCTATTTTGATCTCGATTTTCTATATTGTTAGTACCCATTTTTGTATTTATTTTGGCATTTTATGTTTTTGTAGGTGTTTTTGGAGAAATAAGATTTTGCGGCGAATTTGGCTCGAAAAGTGGTTTTTGCGCTTTTGGGAGAAAATTACTATTCGGACCCTTGAAATGGATAAGGGGTACCCAGTTTATAAGGGGTAACCCCCAGGGCATTTACTATCGGCACCCCTACTCTGGTTAGGGGCATCCTTCTTCAACAGTTCAAAACTAGAATTTGGCGGGAAATATAGCTTTCACCTGCGTAAAATTTGATCGAATTTTGGAAGTGGGTTAGTGAGATTCAATCACGGATTTCGTTTGCTTAGGCCCTGTTTTGACTAAACAGAGTTGTTAGGTCCATTAGAATCGATCGAACTGGGCTGCATCACCGAGTTTGAAGAAAACAGGGGAAGATAAGAAACTCGGGTTTCTGTTGTTGAGGCCGTGAGACTTTGGAGGAGTTTTAGTCGGGTTGGCTTGTTGGACTGGACTTAAATCAGCCTGTTATCGTTATACAGGATAGTTAGTGGGCATGGATGCGAAGAAGATAATCAATGATTCTCGACAAGGCAGTGAGGATATCTCGGGATCTCTTTGGTTCTACTTTTGGAGTTTCCGTGCACTTGGGAGAAGATATACTCTCCTATACCAAATCTGGAAATTTTAGATACCGCAGCAGAGGCCGCATATAGGAGAAAAAGAAAAGGAAAGTTCATGACTTTCGGCAAAAGAAAAAGAGGTTTAATCGAGACATGTTAGCTATATAAAGGCTGCTGGGAGTCACAGGAGGTATCACGTACACTTTGGGGAGGTTTTAGAACACATCAGAGAGACACAGTCGAGTTGCAGAGTTCTACAGGCGATAGGAGGAAGAATAACAGAGAACAACACTTAAGGAAAGTCGCAGAACCCGTGGCCTTTACTTTCAAATTCCATACCTTTTTTCACAACTTCTGTAACAATTAATCAAAGTTCGCAACAGTTACTGTTAAGGTCTCTAGAATCTGGGTTTTGTAACACTTATATTTGTTAAAAACACGCTGCTTTATATCTTCTACTCTTTTTAATCAACTTTTGAGCAATGAAATCGACTTTTGAGCATAACTACAACATGAGAAGCTAAACCCCATTGCTGAGGCGACGGAGAAAGCCAATTTTCCATGATTTGTGTGGTAATTTCTATTTAATTAATTTTTGTAAGCTCTTTTATGATTATTTGCCTTGATTGAGAATTGATTGAATGGTTTTCGTTAAGCAATTGTGATTTCTCTTGATAGGATATGCTTAGACCTAGGTTTTTGATATTATATGCTTTCGAAATACACTTGTTATTCTGAAAATCTACTTATGCAAAATATTAGAATCACTTTAAACGTAAAGAGTTGCACGAATATTGATTAGATTAAATCACATAAAAATTGGAGTTTGGTGGAATCCTGAGTCTCAGTGCTTTTAAAATCTTGATACCAACATCGTCTTTGAGTTTTCTAGTTTTATTTGAATCTAAAAAAATCCTTCACAAGTCCGAGAGGAACGACATCTTTCTTGCCACTTTATAACAACTTTCAAAATCACATCAATTATCACAATAAAGTGACAATAAGCAAAATCAAAGTACATGGATGTGTGTGTAATAGCATCTCAATTACAAATCAAAATAGATAAAAAATAATCTTTGAAAATATCACCGTTGATAGCCCAATTGAATAACAAACACTTGACTACAATAATGATCTGCTTAACAGTCTAGGTAGTGTTGTTATATAATCTATCATTCCTTTCTTTTCACATACTCCACCAAACAACAAATGGAAGTAAACTCCAGATTCTTTTTACTCTTCTTGAGCTCTTTTTCTTACCCCATTCCCATGAATTCTTCTTCACATCCTCAGCAAATACCCATTTAACTCATTTCGGTTGAGAGTGAAACAGTGCTCCTGTCATGCAGAAGAGAAAATAGGGGATTATTCCTCCTTCTTCCTCATAGAAGAGCCAAATATCTACCTTCGGGAGGATTCCTATGCTTCTTGACAACACACAATAGGAGCTTCCGCTCCTTATCTGTCCAGTTACCACTTTGATTCTGGGTAGGTGACTGTTTGCAGAAAATACATTCCAAGCATTAGAGGACACTCAAATTGTTAAGTAGTAGCTTTGGTGGTTCAGTAACCGTGTTTGTGATTAACCAGTGCGGCTATAAGTCACTCAAATTGTTAACTAGTGGCTTTGGGGGTGCAGTAACCGTGTTTGTGATTAACCAGTGTGATAAAGCCATCAGTGTCAATAATTTCATCTCAACTGGGGCTATAATACATTGACTTGCATTGTAAAACTAACAAGAAAAAGGAAATCCTAAAATCATCAAGAGCCTTTGCACAAAGTAATTCGTATTATATATTCATGTTTTTACCTCAACCACAACAAACCCTAAACATATATAATCTAAAATCAAGTTTTCAGGCCATATCCATTTCAAAGTCACAAAAAATCCAAAATCATCAAGATCCTCTGCACAAAGTAATTAGTACATGTGGGGGAGTATTGACAAAGACTTTCCTGGATGTTGATCCAGCTGATTCGTCGCTACCACCGTCAGCACCAAAACTGTCTAGGAAGTAAGTCCAAACTTTAAAAGTGAACTCACAATGAAGAAATAGTGCCTAATGGTTTCAGTATGGACAACAAACAAACATCATTCTGAACTTTACCAGCATTGTAAAGATAATCCAAAGTAGGAGCCACATTATTATAACATAAAACCAAGCTAAAAAAGATACTTTAAGAGGTACCTTTGAATTCCAAATTTGCTTGCCAGGAAAACTTAGAAATCCTCTATCCTCCAGATTAGTATAAGCTTGTGCTCCAGAAAAATATTCTTTCAGTCTTCATTTCCTCGCATCCTCTTATTAAAGGGGGTATACTTCAACCATTATATAAGCATGCATGTTGGTACTTTCTTTGAAAATGATATATCATGACAATAATAGTTCGTAATCTTCCTTAGCACATGTTCCTACTCTTCTTGAAAGTGACATGTTCCTACTCTTCTTGAAAGTGACATTTATAGATTTTTTTTTATTTAGACAAAATATCAAAAATCCATCTGATTTTGTTTGAAACTTCACCATGTGATGTTGTACTATTTTATCATTTTTTTCTCATGAAAATCTTTATCACATAAAACCTTTATCTTGTGATGAAAATTTTCGTACTATTTGTTGTTAAAGAAATATGGTACTACTTGTTTCCATCAAATATCATGGTTATCACTTAGATGAATTACCATGCGTTTTCTTTTGAAAATAATATTATTATTTTGAAAAAGTACGATGCGTGTATATTATTTACCTCTGAAAAAACTGATGTCATAGTTTTGTACTACTTGTTAGAAAAAAGTATTTTACTACTGCTTATCTTCCATCAAATGTTTATTATGCATGTATGTATGCTATTTTAATCAAATATCATGCATTTTATATCCATTTTTATTTTGATAAAACCCTTGATACTGTACTTGTCGCATCCCATACCATCAACTTTATATTTTTACGACCTTGTTTAATATCACTAATGTATGTTGCAAATATGAACCAAAAATCGGTTTTTTTAAAATATTTATGCCGCAAACGATTTTCTACTAAACATGCAAACAGATTGCAACTTACATCCTAAGACTTCAGCAAGACTTGAGTACTATATGTGGGTATCTGATGTAGAAACCAACTTTGTGGAAAGTGACTACGCCTCCACTATCAAACTTTTTCCAATGTTGATCCATCAACTGAGAAAGACAAAGCTCATGATCTTATGTTCCTCAAGAGTCACATCGATCTTAACCTATGTTGGGGTTATCACAACTTGAAGACACCGAAAAATCTACGGGATGCCCTCGAGATACGTTTTGGAAATATTAATTTATGATTCCTTACTACCACAATTGACCGTCCAGTGGAACGAAATCTTCTTCCTTGATTATATAAAATTTAATGATTTCTAAAAATACATGTTACAAATTCAGGCACGTCTTGACTTCTGTGGAAATAAACTCACATATGAGCAAATATTTCAGAAAACTCTATCAAACTTGCCCACCTCGTCCATGATACTAGCAAACTTGTGATTCTGTAATCACAACATTCAGTAATTTGATAAACTTACTACAAGTGGATGAGAGGCACAATGATATTCTTATCAATAACAGTGCCTGAGCTTTTGGGAAAAAGAAAGTTCCCGAAGCTAACCATAGCAAGGTCAATAAAGGAAAGAACCCCAAAGGAAGGAATGTTCGACATTCTGCTTCACATCCCCGTGATGAATATCCACGTACGTGTAGATAATACCTCTCGTGGAAGAGGACATAACGAACATAACTGAGGCCGAGCGGATCTACCGGATATTGGTACAAATAATGTAGGCTAGTGCCAAAGTAGTTATGAGCTACAAAACATATCGGGAAGCTATCAAACAAGCGGCTCACTATATGAAACAAAATGATCTTAAACCATACGTCAACCTCATAATTTCATATATACTTCATGTGCAACGGGGAATTTTTCTTATCATTGGATGCGCCTGACTTTGTGTGGGCCTAAACACCTAGTATATAATTTTATGTCTTACTATACTTTATTTTTTTTAATAGGTTGTTAGATGATTTGAAGTAATTTATGTTATCTTAGGCTACCATTTGTTTAATGGTTTGGTTAGGTGTTACTGTTGCTAAACAAGCTCTTACCATCTTCATGTTTTGTGTACGGATTATCTATAAGTACTTATATTCTATTATCTTCTTGTTTGAGGGTGAAAATGATTTATGCTGATTTTGGTAATTTTGGGTGTGTGGGTGAGAAACGAGTTTAAACCCTAAACAATATACTGCAAGGGAGTACTTTAGATTCGAGAGATCAATATGTACAAATCCGGCCTAAACCAAGAAATGGCCGTTCCAGACTTGCTTCGGTCACAAAGTGAAGGAGAATGGGTTGGTTTTGGGGAGGGAAGCGAAGAAAGTGTTGAGACCAGAATGGTTGATTCTGGAAGAGTAGTTGTTTCACGACTTGTATCAGAAAATGGGAAGCTAACATATGGAAAGCTAGCAAATGTTTTCTGAGTGTTGTATGCCCCTGAATGAACTTGTTTTCAATGGAAATAGGTAAAACCTATTTATACAAGTCGAAGTGAAACGTACTCTGGTCTCATTAAGAAATGGAAAACGGGTGAGTAAATGGGAGGAGGTGATGACCGGCCACGCCTAGAATTAATGTTCCATTAAAAGAGTGTGTTTCACCATTACTTCCCGTATTCACTAACCACACCATCCTTATTGCACTTTCTTATAACGGGCGTAGTGTACGCCGCACGCTGTAAACCGCCAAACCAATACCCAAAGAGGATCCCCCAGTTTGTGACATGCGTTTGATGTCTCGAGTGTTTTCGTGGAAAACATGTTGTTGTTGTTCGGCAAGTTGAGCTTGGGCTTCCCGGCTCGGTGGTGACCTTCGACGGTCGAGATTTTACATCTTTGGAGGAAGGGTAGCCGTCAATTATCGCAACCCTTTGCTTAGTAGCCAGTGGCATGAAAGCGTGATCAGTATGGCTTTAATATGGCCTAGTTTAGGCGCGGCCAAAAGTTAGGTTTTTGGCTTCGTTTAGGCGCGACCAAACTAGGGCCAAAGGTTGTCATGTGTTGGCTGGTAACCTTGGACAGCTAAGATCATGCGCCTTAGATGAAAGAGTGGTCGTTGATTGTTGCAGGCCTTTATTTGGTAGTCGCATAGGGAAGGCCGGCATGGTGTGGCAAGGTGGTTGGCATTCCATGGCATGCCTTGGCGTGGCCAAAGCTAGGGTTTTGTGGGCCAAAGGTTCCCATGCGTTGTTTGGCAAACATGTACGGCTAAGAATTGCATCTAAGATGGAAAGGGGACCGTTGATCGTCGCACGCCTTTGTTTTGGTAGCCGCATAGGGAATGCCAACATGGCATGGGGCCAAGGCAAATAGCGCGGACGGTCTTGGCATGGTGGGGCTAAGACAAGGTGGCGCAGATGGCTTGGCATGGTGGGGCCAAGGCCATGGCGCGGACGTTTGGCAAGGTGGGGCCAAGTGTTTGGGCGTGACCAAACTAGGGTTTGGTGTTGGGCCAAAGGTTATCATGCATTGGCTGGCGGCCTTGGACGGCTAGGATTTTCTCCTAGGATGAAAAGATGGCCATTGATGGTCGCATGCCTTCGTTTTAGCAGCCGCGAATGGAAGGCCGGCATGGCATGGATTAGGCGTGGCAAGGTGATTGGCGCGGCATGCCTTGGCATGGTTTGGGCGTGACAAAATTTAGGATTTTGCGTTGGGCCAAAGGTTGCCATACGTTGGTTGGCTAACTTGGACGGCTAGGATTTGTTCCTAAGATTGAAAGATGACCGTTGATTGCTGCATGCATCTGTTTTAGCAGCCGTGGAGGGAAGGCCATCATGGTATGGGTCCAAGGCCATGGCGCGGACGTTTGGCACAGCGGGACCAAGGGCTTGGCATGGTGAGGCCAAGGCAAGGTGCGGTTAGCTTGGCAGGGTGGGGCCAAGAATTTGGCATGCCATTGGCGTACGGTGCGGCTAGCATGGTTGGCATGCCTTGGTGCGGTAAATGTGGCTGGCATGGTTTGCCATTGGCACAATGATGCGGCTGGCATGGTTGGCATGCCTTGGCGCGAAGAATGTGGCTGGCATGGTTTGCCATTGGCACAGTGGTGCGGCTGGCATGCCTTGGCGCGACGAATGCGGCTGACATGGTTTGCCATTGGCACAGTGGTGCGGCTGGCATGGTTGGCATGCCTTGGCGCAGTAGCATGAGAATTAGGGTTTCGGCATAGGTGAGGTCAATGCTAAGGGTTCTGCCGTGGAACATGACCCATGTAGAAAAAAAGGTACCCTGGTAATTCTTACATAAGCATGCTGATCGATTTAATAAGTGTATTAATGGTCAATAAATGTGTTAGTGGTCATGGTGACGTCATGCCAGATGCACAGTTTTACGATTTTAACCCTAAGCTAAAAACCACCATCCACATTAAGTCCCCTACTTAGCTCGGAACAGGAGCGTTGTTGCGAGGTAAGCATAAGATGGTGACTGGATAGGACGAAAAACCGAAACAATAAAGTCACGATAAGATGGTCAGGAAAGTTCGACTAACCTTTTTCGAGAGATAAAGAGAGTTTGTGCTTCTCGTGTTGGAGGCCTTACATAAATGGTACTGGTGGTGCAGACCGTGGGGTGGTGAGATGAAAATTGTCGGCTTAGTATGGCCATGCATCACCTTGGCTGGGTTAGGAAATATCATGACGCTGGCTTGGTGAGTTGTTGGTGGAGATGCATACTGTTGGCATCAGCTTGGAAGGGAGCCGCTAGCATAGACTTGGCGTGAAATGGAGCGTCAGCGTTGGTCGGCTTAGAATGAAGCGTCGACATTGTTCGGCTTGGAATGGAGCCGTCAGCATCGTTCGGCTTGGAATGGAGCCGTCAGCATCGTTCGGTTTGGAATGGAGGAAATGGTGATGACGCTGGAACTTTGGCTATCAAATGATGGTGATGGCGCCTGACAACTTTGTCTAAATTAGGGTTTGGCATGCTGAAACCCTATTTAGCACTCCTTAGTAGAATCGTTGTGAAATTCTCGTATGAACTCGGATTTCGACGGTCCGCCCCTCCATCTGACCGAAAAAGAATTTCCTATCTCCTCTCCCGAGAATATTTAGGTTTTAAGCTCGTTAGGTATGCGAAAACAGCCCGATAGTAAAATTCAGGAAGAATTCATGAGGGATGTTGTGGGCCCGAGGTGACATAGTCGTGCCAATCATCTATTCCCGTTCATGGAGCAAGAAGGAATCTTCATTCTGTTCAATCTCTAAAAAATCCGTCTGCATGAAAAGAGGCATCGACCTTCTTCAGTTTTTTTTTTTTGTTGTTGCTCGTCCGGATCCGTGCTTTCGTATGCATCTCTCCAGTGGATTCCAAAATTTACCAAACTCTGCTGCATTCTTGGGACAGATGGATGAAATATATGCTCGGCAACGATCATATCAAGGCTAATCTTGGAGATTGTTGTCGCGTTGTCGGTCCATTCTTGACTTTAGGTTTTTTAGCGTCTAGACCTTCTGATCGCGATAATGATATGTCGTGGATGATTGTATGGTAGAAATCTTCCGAAGACACAGGGTGAAATAGATGAGTTGGGAGACATTCTGTTGTCGATTTGCTGCTATCAAGTCTTCGAGGATTTTATTTCAAGAGACATTGATGAGTGCTTAATTCTTATATATTTACCACTCAAATTTATATTTATTAGTTCCTTTTTTTGTACATATTTAATAATTTTGTTTAATTTTGCGGTTTTAATAAATAAAGCTCTGCCCGGGATTAAAATCCCGAACTTTTCCTAAAAATGGAGGAATGGATCAATATATCTCAGGACACCTACGAACGAACAAAGTGAGCATTAGCTATGTTGTGGTCGAAATATGGAATTAGAATGGGAACATGGTGGAGACTTTCGTAAGCATGACTTGAATGAATGAAATTGAGTTACTGCATTTTGGAAAGCGAAGAGCTACATGCCAACCGTCTGATCCTGAACGAATATATTTCCACCAAAGATACCATGCAGGCAAGGGAGGATATAGAGGACGTAATGTTAGTGGGCAGTACATGATAGGTGTCTAAAACACCTAATTTAATATCTAGTATTTATGCTTTCTTTGCGAGTTTTCTTGTAAATTATGTATCTTATGTTTGCTTTTGAGTTTATTAGGTGCAATGGAGTCATTTGGAGCAAAAAGACCAATTAGAACTCGTTCAAATACAAGATTTCTACTTTTCATTGTGTAGAGGACGAGAAGATGAAGACGATGGCGAAAGAATGGAGTCATTCTGAGTTCGTATGAAGAAGTTATGGGCAAAACAAGAACTCATAAGCAATAAGGGCAAGAGTGTCAATTTATAGGCAAGTGCTATTGGGAGCCCAGCTGAGAATTTGGGGCAACCATATGAGAGATCGCTAAAGACAGATTACTGTTCGTTAAGGGGCACGTCATCCTTGGTTACAACTACATAACTAGGTCGACCAAAAGTCTGGCGAATTTCTATTTCCTCTTGTCACAACAGCAGCAGCTGCGCCAAGTTACGGCCGATGAGCTAGGATCTGTTGAGGTTTGTTCGATGGGTACTAGTGAGACATTTCAGAGGTTGAGTCATGGAGGAACAAGAACGAATTGGCAAGAGATTTGAAGTCCAGTTCATGTCAAGAATGCAGGTTCTGCTGGTGATTGCTGCCATTCGAATTCAGAGATGAAAGAAGGAAATTAACAGGCTTTTCAGAGTCGGTGAAGAATAATGAGAAGTGGGTTTGTCTTAGAGTTGAAGTTGGCAGCAAGGTGAAGGGATTTGAGTGATGTATTGTGTCAAGAAAATCAGATAAGAACTTGAACTGAAAAGATTAATGGGTCATTGAGTTCTGTGAAAAGAGTGAATGAATGGGTTTGTCTCGAATCTTGGAATTGAATTGCAGGAAGGATGGGAATGATTCAGAAATCAGAAGTGCAGCTGTTCTTTACTGTCAAAGTTAGGCATATCAAGTGTTTTTAGAAATGTCTGAAAGAATGAGAACTGATGGATTGCAGGGAGTATGGCTGGAGAGTCTGGCAGTGTTAGATGGAATTGAAGGTGGTGCTGCAATGCAGAGCTGAAGGTAATGAGGAATTGGAGTGGAATAGGGTCTGGTGGCATTGAGCTGGCAATGCTGTGGTATCGTGGCTTGGGTCTGTGAAGCAAATGGGATGGTGGCTTCTTGAGATGGTTGTTAGCTGGGTACTGGTGGTTATGCAGCTGTTGAGCTGAATTGCCAGTGATGGCCAGTGATAGCTACAGCTGGAACAGGTGGTAATGGTCACAGTTTGGAGTTGCTGGTTCAATTGCTTTGATTGGCCAGTAATTAGTGCGCTTTCCACGTTCAATTGCTTTGATTGGCCTGATTTCATAGAACCTAATGCATCTAGGGAATTTTGGCGCCGTTGCCGGGGAGGCAACGGTTGTCAATTGTTTTTGATTTCTTATTTTTGTATTTAGTTTTTGTTTTATTTTTGTTTTATTATTTTCTGGGTTTTAACCGTAGTTTTGAGAATCTTATTTCAGGTGCTTATTTCTATGGAAGGAGCATATTGGAACGATGGATACGGTTTTCAACAACCTCAACAATATGATAACTACCAATTCCATGGGTATAATCAAAACCAATTCATTGGTTATGACCAATATTCCATGGAACCTTGTGGTTTTCCTCAACAACCTTATGGTGAGTATGTGTGTGAACAACAACAAGGATGGGAGGATTCTTATGCTCTTGAACAAAAAGTCTCTAATTTTATAGATAAAGTTTCCACCTTTTTACAAGAGGAATTTCAAAAAGCTAAAGAGACTACAAACGAGCAACTCCAAGAACTTCGTGAAAGTATGACTATCTTGCGAAGAGACATTGATCAATACAAGGAAGATATGGATAATTCTTATGTGCATATGGTTTGTGATGAATATTTGATTGATGCTAATGTTGAAAAAGGCCAATCCTTGGGCACTTTCGTGGATAATTGTGTAGTTAACTCAACTCTTGATCTTAATAATGATCATTCACCTATTCAAAAGGATGAGTTAGAGATTAGTAACACTAATTTCAGCGAGGAACAATCTTATGTTGACTATGATAGTGACAGTGATTATGATACATTGCTTGAAACAACTCATGGTGACATCTCCGAGGAGTCTTTTTGGGATCAAGATGAAGATGAAGAGGAATATGATGACACTTGTGTAGATTACTCAAGCATTGATCTTAATAATGATCAAGAGCCTATTCAAAGGGTGGAGCTTGAGGATGATGCATTTTTGAGTGTTCTAAAAAAGTTTCTTATGATAAAATTTGGATCCGCAAAAGAGTATGTGCCTTACAACAAGGAGGAGTATGTTGAGAATGAAACCGTTATGACCAATATTGTGGAAGACCCAATTGAGCTTGCAAATAATTGTAATGATGATGTTTATGTTGAGACTTTGGTTAAGGCAGAAACGGACGAAGAATGGTTGCAAGGTTTGATAGAGGACCATGATATACAAGAGGTGAATAATTCACTTGAGTTTTTCAAGGATGAAGAGGATTCCGTAATACAAGAGATTGTGCAAGGTTTATCTAACCCTTTGCCTATTATTTCTTCTCCTTTACCTCTTATTGGTTTGAATTTATGTGCTTCAAAAATATTGTTAAATGATTTTATATCTCGATATCCGCCATTAGAGATACTTGATTCTCATACTATGCAGGTTTTGGACCAAGAAACCGTGGATGTACCCGACTTCTATATTCTTTATACACTTCCACGTGTGGACAAGAATAAGTGTGGGGGAAGCTTTTATCGGTTCATAGCTTCACTTTTGCTTTATTGTACTAATATTTGTGTGAAGCTAGTGTTTGCAAAACAGGTTCTATGGACGGATCCCCAACTTTTCCGATTATTGGTGTATGGGGAATGAATCTTACAAGAAGCTAAGTCGGGCCGTCGACTTTAAAACAAGCGCTAAGTGGGAGGCAACCCACCGGTTTTGTATTTCTTATCCTTTTGCATTTTATTTAGTTTCGTTTATTTATTTTTTACTGTTTTCATATCATATTTGCATCCCTATGTTTAATTTCATTGAGTCCGTAATCTATCTTAGAAGAGAATTATGACGAATACCTTTTTCGTCAGAAAATTTCAGACTGCGCGTAGTTCAGTCCAGAGACCATAACTGTCAGACCGTTTATCAAAACACTGTGAAATTTTGACACTGTGTAGAAAACACGTAGATGAACAACTTTTGTGAAATGGAGTTTTTCCAAATTCCTACCAATTTGCACAGTTTTTGCGTTTTAACTGCTGTTACGTCAGAATTCAGAACTTTTCGGTTTTACACATTGAGGACAATGTGAAGTTTAAGTGTGGGGGAGCATTTATATGTTTGTATAGTTTGTTTTTGACACCATTAGTGGATGGAACCATTTTGAATGCAGGAGTTGAGGAACCAATTAACTAAACGGGAAGAATATAGCTCAGAAATCACAAATTAACATGATAGTTGTTACCATATCTCGGAATATCACCATATCACATTCTATTTTTATTTTTCCATATTTATCTATTGTTCTCTAAGTGCTTTGGTGGGTCACTAAACATCGACGTGTTATTACTGCTAGGATGAAATAGAGTGGTTGAGTTACTAGAAAAAGAAAAAAAAATTGAACAAAAAAAAAATTGAACAAAAAAAAAAAAAAAAAAAAAAAAAATGAAAAAATATATATGAAAAAAAAAAAAGGACCGATCAATTAGACCAAAACGGAATAAAAAGACACTTGGGAATAGCAGTATGTGTGAAACGTAGTCCCTGTCTCCGTCGCCTAAACAAGCGTGGAATGCAGGACCCAAGGCAACTATCACGTACTTGCTGACAAGAAGCATGCGCTTGGATCCAGTTTGATCTAATCATGCCGTCTTTAAAAAAAAAAAAAAAAAAAAAAAAGAAAGAATTATCATTGTGTTGAATAAAGTCACTTTTGGTTCCCTTGTATATGCCAATTGATTTGATGTAGCATTCAGCACCAGTAGCTCAATCCAATAGGATTAGGTTCATCTTAGCAGTGACCTTCAGACAGATATGGGAAACATCGAACACTTGTGAATATTCGCCAACATCTACATCTATATCCATCTTCTTAATCTTTTCATTGTGATTGTGGTTTGTTAGTTTCCGAGTATCGTGGCTTGTTCGACTATCTAATTAGAGTTTATTTACTAATAATTGAATTGAATTTGCAAGGTACCTCCTCCTGTAGTCACTTTGGATTCGTTCATTGATTTGTCACGAATAGACGGAGTTTGAAATATAGGTTTTGTAGGTATATCTCTAGTAAACCTTCACGAGACTATAACTCGTCCACTAGGGACACCTAGGGGTTTAAAGGCTTGTTATTTATGCTAAAATTAACCGTAGCCTCGACGACACGGAGTTGTTGTATTTTATTGTTTTGTTTGATTTGCTCGAGGACTAGCAAAGTCTAAGTGTGGGGGAATTTGATAGGTGTCTAAAACACCTAATTTAATATCTAGTATTTATGCTTTCTTTGCGAGTTTTCTTGTAAATTATGTATCTTATGTTTGCTTTTGAGTTTATTAGGTGCAATGGAGTCATTTGGAGCAAAAAGACCAATTAGAACTCGTTCAAATACAAGATTTCTACTTTTCATTGTGTAGAGGACGAGAAGATGAAGACGATGGCGAAAGAATGGAGTCATTCTGAGTTCGTATGAAGAAGTTATGGGCAAAACAAGAACTCATAAGCAATAAGGGCAAGAGTGTCAATTTATAGGCAAGTGCTATTGGGAGCCCAGCGAGAATTTGGGGCAACCATATGAGAGATCGCTAAAGACAGATTACGTTCGTTAAGGGGCACGTCATCCTTGGTTACAACTACATAACTAGGTCGACCAAAAGTCCGGCGAATTTCTATTTCCTCTTGTCACAACAAGAAGAATGTTGCGCTAAATTACGGCCGATGAGCTAGGATCTGTTGAGGTTTGTTCGATGGGTACTAGTGAGACATTTCAGAGGTTGAGTCATGGAGGAACAAGAACGAATTGGCAAGAGATTTGAAGTCCAGTTCATGTCAAGAATGCAGGTTCTGCTGGTGATTGCTGCCATTCGAATTCAGAGATGAAAGAAGGAAATTAACAGGCTTTTCAGAGTCGGTGAAGAATAATGAGAAGTGGGTTTGTCTTAGAGTTGAAGTTGGCGCAAGGTGAAGGGATTTGAGTGATGTATTGTGTCAAGAAAATCGAGATAAGAACTTGAACCGAAAAGATTAATGGGTCATTGAGTTCTCAGAAAAGAGTGAATGAATGGGTTTGTCTCGAATCTTGGAATTGAATTGCAGAAGGATGGGAATGATTCAAATCGGCGCAAATGTTCTTTCTCACAAAGTTAGGCATATCAAGTGTTTTTAGAAATGTCCGAAAGAATGAGAACCTGATGGATTGCGGGGAGTATGGCGGAGAGTCCGGCAAAGTTAGATGGAATTGAAGGTGGTCTTTGCAATGCAGAGTGAAGGTAATGAGGAATTGGAGTGGAATAGGTCCAGTGGCATTGAGCCGGCAATGCCGTGGTATCGTGGCTTGGGTCTGTGAAGCAAATGGGATGGTGGCTTCTTGAGATGGTTGTTAGTCAATGGTGGTTATGCAAAATTGTTGAGCTGAATTGCCGGTGATGGCCGCTGATAGCTACACTGGAACAGTGGTAATGGTCACGATTTGGAGTTCTTTGTCCAATGGCGCTTCTGTGGCATTCTGGTGGCATTCTGCAGTGTGCAAGTGAGTTGGAGAAAGGGCATTGCAGGTATAACGAAGGCGCAAGTCGAGATGAGCCTCGACTCGGAGCCGAGATGAATGGCAAGAGCACCGGGTTTGAATTTGGCGGGGAGGATCTCGAGAAGGAATGGGTGTGTTGCGTGAGTCGCTCCGGTGGTGTTGGTACTAATGGCTTGGAAGCAGCTCGGGCTTGCAATGGTGCGGGTATTGGTTGGCACCGATGATTGCGAGTTGGTGGAGTTTGGCGGGGTTTTTCCAGTAAAGTCAGTCTTGGACTTGAATGAAGTCATTAAGCCTCGCATCAAGCTGCGAAGAGGTTGAACTGGTACAAAGGAGTGATGGCATTAATGATTCGAGTAGGGAGCCGCTGATGCTGTTGGAATTATGAGTTACTTTTAGGCAGAGAGGAGTTGTCTTTGATGATTTTGGAAGCTTGAGCTTTAGTCACTCTTGAGTTGAGAAGGTACATGAAGTTTGGAATGGCAAAAGCGGGTCGGGTAATGTTGGTGCTTGTTTATGGTGAAATGCTCCAGTGTCAAGCTATGACCTAGATGAAGGTGCAATGATTAGTTGCGGACGCAGTTCAAGGAGTGAGTTATAAGAGAAGCACCAGCACGAGTTTGCAAGCGGGAATGGATTTTTGAAGCCGCATAAATAGTGCGAAAAACGGAGTGAAAATGGCGCACCCGGAAGCATACTTCCGGTTGTCGGATTTCGGAGCTTAGAGTGTCGATCGCAATATTTCAGTGAATCGCGAGGGGGGTATGAGTCGGATGCAAGAATCGACGGCCGGACATATGAGCTACGCATCACGCTTTTGGGCGCGTTTTCGCAAGAGATAAAGAATTGGTTTGGATGATTTTTTGTGAATGTTTGGAATGCAGAGAAGGGGAGATGAGTTGCTGGAAGTACATACTTGTTGGTGACAGTTTCCGATGATTCAAGTAGCCTGAGACAAATTTTCCGACGACCAGATTCCGGCGGCCGGTGACCGGATTCCGGCGATGACGTCATCAATTCCTCGGCGACACTTTTCGGACCCAAAATTCCAGAGACATATTTCTCACACATGGGCTTGGTGGACGAATTTGAGACGGGTTTGGAGAAGACTTGACCTACTTTGGGTATCCTTTTGGGAGAGGCATATAAATAGAACTTTTTCTCTAAATCTACACGTTTTTATTATTATCTCAACTACTTTATTCTAGGGTTTGAGAACCATGAAGTATTTTCTCTTTCTTCTTGTTATGAACTCCATGAATATGAGTACCTAAGTTTATTATTGGTTATGGAATAGTTGGATTTCACATAATATGATTCTTTGATTCAATACATTAGTTTTGTCTCATATTTATCGTTTGCAATTCTCTGAAAATATTGTTTTATGATTGATTGATTGTTTTGTCAAGTTGCAAATTGGTAGAACTTCTAATCACATCTATTGCTAGTTTAGGGTTTATTATACGCAAAAGTGATATTCCTTGGATACAAGTAGCATAATATGATTATAGTTTGTAGTGATATATTCTTATGATCATATGTGAATCGTAACCTTTGTTAAATTGAATTAGTGCGCTTTCCACGTTCAATTGCTTTGATTGGCCTGATTTCATAGAACCTAATGCATCTAGGGAATTAAACTTGATTAGTGCTTTTACACGTTAGGTTGTTCCTTTAGATAGAATTCATATTCGCATCTTTTAATGTGTTTGTTGATGACAAGAGGAGATTAGCGGGATATTCTTGCGATCAAGGTATTCTAGGGTCTTTGATAAAAGTTGAGATTAAATATCAATTCTAGTTATTGTGAAAAGCATGTTAGTGAATGAAAACGAAATCCATGACCAATACTTTCTCATCCTTAATTTGCGTGTTTACTTTTTATTGTTTTGCTTTTATTTTATTTTCGCTTATAAAATCACAAAACTACCTAAGTTATTTATAGGAAACCATAACAATTTGACAACCTAGACCTCTCTGTGGGATCGATCCTTTCTTGCCCTTGCTATATTTATATTTTGAGTAGTAAGAAAGTGTAATTATATTTGTGTCGCTTACGACAGCGGTCAGTACACACAATGTATCATGTGCTATCAAGTAATATTGGAAAGAGTAGTTATTGCAAACTTGAGTTTGCATGTGCTTGACTTATATTTTGCAAGGAATTCTAGTCTCACCACGTGAAGACCAAATACAAAATGTGTTATGAATGTCAAAGGTGCATAAACAGGTGGCAAGCCACTATTGGGTGATTTTATATAATGGTTAACACATGGCACACTTCTATTCGCTGGGTGACGTGGTTTAAGAAATTTAAATGAGAGTAACTTCATTCGTACCCTTGTATAAGAAGACTTTTTGCAGTTCATAGGAAGGAGGTCCGGAGAGTAGAATTTTTATTTCATTGTTTTAATTTCTCTTTTGTAATAATGGACTAATTTCTCCGCTAGGGTGGAGGAAGAAACTACTTCTAGCATGTAAGTTTTGATATTTAATTTTCTTTTAGTTATTACTCTCCAATTAGTTTTAATTGTCTAGAAATTTTCTCTTCTTTATATGCTTCATAATAACTGTTTTGGGTAGTTTAGATACCGATCTTTTATAAGCGAAGGAAAATTAGGCCTTAGATTATCGACTTGAGTCGAATTGATATTTTATTAATGATAAATTTTCCAAGGCATGAGATTGGGTTCAAAATTGCCTTGTGCAGTTTTGAGAGTAAATTAAAGAAATTAATTGTTACAACCGTTAGAAGTAGTGGAATCCGAAACCCTAGTCTCTATCTCTTTGGTCAACAAAATTAGTGTTTCCTTAAAAATATTTTCTTTATTAATCTTAAAACCAATCTTCATAAAAGTCTGAGCAACAAACTTCTACTTACCACTTGTAAAACTACATCAGACATCCTTCGAACCAGCTTCTGAATCTTGGACTATCGTATGGAATGGTATCCAGTGGGCAATCCTCAGTTATATTTCTGTTAGATCCGATGGCATGGCCGAATATGTGAATGTATCTTTGTGGCGTGCTTTTGGAGTCTTCTATGCATACGTACGGCTTCATGTTGAGAAATTCCTGCGGCTCGTAAAACTTCGGCAGTGACGATGTTGAAATCAGAAATAACCAGGTTGAGGGGAATGAAACCGTCCCATGCCGGTAGTCCCCATGTGTAGCCTACTTTCATTGCATCGCCTTGAATCCATGTCCACGGGATTTGATATAATATTACCGTACTCTTCTGGATGTGACGCTGGGATGCTCAGAAATTACATGATGAAATATTCTGGATAGTGAAGTGGTAGGAATGAGAGAGTTATGTTGTTTATCATGGCTCCCTCTGTTTCTTCAAAAAAATATTTCAGCTGCGTCTCTGGAGTTATCTCACGAATCTTTGATGGTCGTCGGGATGGATTGCGATGAGAAGTCCTCATTTGTATTTTTCTTCGGTTTCTGAAGTTGTTTTCCTCTGAGCAGGCTTGGGATCCTCCGCGGTCTCGTAAAGTGTTGAACGCATCTTCTAGACAGAGAGGTGATGATATTCTTGCGCTGCATCCTTGAAGAGTAGATGACCTTGTTGTGGCTATGGCTTTTTGGTTGACTGTGTCTTCTGATCTTTGATAGTGAAGGGATTCCGTGTATATCCTCAGTCCTCAAGTACAGTTTACATGTTTCCATCTTTGTATTGATTGCTGCTGTGGTGAAGCTCTGGCTGGTATCAAAAAATGAGCGACAACAGTTCTTGGTAGCAGATGTAATCAGAAGAGACTACATTGTCATGGTAACAAAGTAGGTTGGCTGGAATGGTATGGGCTTCCTTGGAAGTAAAAGGATTGGCTGGATGCGTAAGCGAGCAAACTGTCCATGATCACGAGTTTTGGCGAGATGGATCAAAAGGTGGCCATGACTACGAAGATTGGCTGGCTGTGATCATGATCCTTGACATGGGGAGCGTGGTGGTACGACTTGCAGGAATAAGTGGCGTTGAAGCAGCTTCGGCTCTTGGAGAGGATGTTGAAACTTAAGAAGCCAAACGCTAAAGCTTCGACTTCGGATCCTGGAGCAGCTTATGGAGAGAGAACGATGAAGCGGAGCGGCTGCTGGAGCGACCGTTGAAGTGAAGCGGCTGTCGGGGTGAACGTTGAAGCGGAGCGGCTGCGTTAATCAGTGGGCTGTCACACTGGATACCCTTCAGGCGAACAATGGTTAGGAGTCCCCAGTTCCATCTATCAATCGTGCTTTGCAGGAGAGGTTGGGGTTTGGGAACGACTTCTCTGGTTGGAAACGGCTGCTTCCATGATGCAGCGCGGTTGAGGGATGCAAATATGCCTTGACGCTGCGCCTACAGAATATCACATAAGTGTTTCATCATAGACTGCACGATTTTATGAGCGAAGTCCCCGGAAATCAAGCAGCTCCTGACAGGAAGAGAGTCTTTGTGAACTCAGGGGGGGTTGCTAATTTTCTTTGCCTCGATTTTGGAGAAGTCATTCCCGATCTTTACATGTTATGAAATTGGATTGCTGATTCCCTTCCACTGGGCGTTCAGAAGCAACGCTGGAAGGATGCAAGTTGCTGGTGCTTGGAAGATGCAAGTTGTTAGTGCTGGAAGGATGCAAGCTGTTGTAAAGATGCAAGTTGTTAGCGCTCGAAGGATGCAAGCTATTGGTGCTGGAAAGATGCAAGCTGTTAGCGCTGGAAGGATGCAAGTTGTTAGCGCTGGATCGGCTTGGAATGGGCGCTGGCTTGGCACGGCGTTGGCTTGGCATGGCGCGGTAGCAATAAAGTGGGCAAGCATATTCCAGATCTTTACTCCAGAGTTTCTATTCCAATTTGTTTTCTTGTTTTCTTGTGTTGGTGCAAACCCTAGCCATAGGTATGCCTTCCATAAATCTGTAGAAATATTGTTCTTCCGAACTGGTGTAAACCCTAGCCGTAGGTATGCCATTCATAAACTTGTATAAGTACTGTTCTTCTCTTCGAATATCACCGTAGTAGTGTCAGCTACCTCATGAATAGTGACTGGTAATCGTTATTATGCAAAGTATGTACGTACGGGTAGGTGACTGATTCCACGAAGAACTTGGCGTTTCGGTTTCTCTGAGATCCAAAAGTTGCATGTCGAGGTGACCGAACGTCCTTCTGCGGACGTGGTCAAACAACAAGAAGCGGAGGTCGAAAGGATGTCCAAAGAGTTGGAGCCGAAACAAAGGTCCTCCAAATGACGAAGGACGCCTTCTTCGAGAAGAGCAAAACACCGTTGAATGGCTTCCTTTGATTGCACTTCTGTCTTCTGAAAAAAAAAAATTTGAAAGGCAAATGAAACACCTGGCTTATGGTTTTGATTTTCTGGATTTTTGGGTTGATAGACAAGTGTTACCTATGAGGGTTTTGGATTATTATTCGGGATGAACTATTTTAGGATGATGCCGTTTTTGGTTATGATTGTAAGCGACACAAACATCCCAGGGAAGATATGGAACTGTGAACGTTGTGTGTCGGTAGATGACATGGGATGAAACATAACATGGCTATCGATTTTATCATTCCCGTGAAAACTTGAAATAGTAAACCATATATTTTGTCTAGGCAATACTTACTCGGTTTTTTGGATCTGCTAACGAAAAACGAGTCAGTGCAAGTCGACTTTTGGGAAGCACCACGATTGTGGAAAGTCCCCAGTCGTCCCTGAGTTACTTGATAATTGAGTCGTCGATCCCTGAGCAGATCATTTGCTTTTAACCTCTGGGAAGTCCCCAGTCGCCCCTTGCGTTGTCATGACTGGTAATCTGGTCGTCTGGTAACTGAGTCGTTGATCCCTGAGCGGATCGTATCGGGCCGTCTGGTAGCTGAGTCGTCGATCCCTGAGCGGATCGTTTTCCTCTACCGTCCTGACGTCTGGGTCGAAGTATGAGATCGATGATTGAAAATTGACATTATATGTAGGATCAGAATATCGCGACATCAATACTTCGTGAGATCAATAAACGACAGCATTGCGAAAGTATCGCAGATGAGTAATATAAATGACGCAACGAATGACGACAGCTAAAACACGAGAAAGATGTGAAGCCCTAGCGAGATTTAGGAGAGTTGCGAGATTATATATTTGTACACTTGCGATATTTCACAAGTTATTCCCGAAAATAAAGGACAGCTTAGCTGTCATCCACTATGTACTACCCTATACAAAGAGTCGAGCAAGTCTGTTGAGAGAGATCTTTTTTCGAGTGTTAGGCAAGTCTTTAAGAGAGAGAAAGTTTGTAGTGATTGTAATTTCTTTAGCTCTTTTCCATTTTATCTTGTAAACATTCAAGGAATTAATCAATAAAATTCATAGTTGTTCATCTTCAATGGCTTAGTTGTATGGATTCTTGTGATGGGTGTAGTGTAGGATTTCCTGCAACTATATTATAATCGAAAGATTAATCTCCCATTGTGGTCTCCAATTGTTTGAGGGTGAAAACGATTTCTGCTGATTTCGGTAATTTTGGGTGTGTGGGTGAGAAACGAGTTTAAACCCTAAACAATGTACTGCAAGGGAGTACTTTAGATTCGAGAGATCAATCTGTAAAAATCTGGCCTAAACCAAGAAATGGCCGTTCCAGACTTGCTTCGGTCACAAAGTGAAGGAGAATAGGTTGGTTTTGGGGAGGGAAGCGAAGAAAGTGTTGAGACCAGAATGGTTGATTCTGGAAGAGTAGTTGTTTCACGACATGTATCAGAAAATGGGAAGCTAACATATAGAAAGCTAGCAAATGTTTTCTGAGTGTTGTATGCCCCTGGCTGAACTTGTTTTCGGTGGAAATAGGTAAGACCTATTTATACAAGTCGAAGTGAAACGTACTCTGGTCTCATTAAGAAATGGAAAACGGGTGAGTAAATGGGAGGAGGTGATGACCGGTCACGCCTGGAATTAATATTCCATTAAAAGAGAGCGTTTCACCATTACTTCCAGTATTCACTAACCGCTCCATCCTTATTGCACTTTCTTATAATGGGCGTAGTGTACGCTGCACGCTGTAAACCGCCAAACCAATACCCAAAGAGGATCCCCCAGTTTGTGACATGCGTTTGATGTCTCGAGTGTTTTCGTGGAAAACATGTTGTTGTTGTTCGACAAGTTGAGCTTGGGCTTGCCGTCTCGGTGGTGACCTTCGACGGTTGAGATTTTGCATCTTTGGAGGAATGGTAGCCGTCGATTATCGCAACCCTTTGCTTAGTAGCCAGTGGCATGAAAGCGTGATCAGTATGGCTTTAATATGGCATATTTTAGGCGCGGCCAAAAGTTAGGTTTTTGGCTTGGTTTAGGAGCGACCAAACTAGGGCCAAAGGTTGCCATGCGTTGGCGGGTAACCTTGGACGGCTAAGATCATGCGCCTTAGATGAAAGAGTGGTCGTTGATTGTTGCAAGCCTTTGTTTGGTAGTCGCATAGGGAAGGCCGGCATGGTGTGGCAAGGTGGTTGGCATGCCTTGGCGTGGTTTGGCGTGGCCAAAGCTAGGGTTTTGGGGGCCAAAGGTTCCCATGCGTTGTTTGGCAAACATGTACGGCTAAGATTTGCATCTAAGATGGAAGGGGGACCGTTGATCGTCGCACGCCTTCGTTTTGGTAGCCGCATAGGGAAGGCCAACATGGCATGGGGCCAAGGCAAATAGCGCGGATGGTCTTGGCATGGTGGGGCCAAGGCAAGGTGGCGCGGATGGCTTGGCATAGTGGGGCCAAGGCAAGGTGGCGCAGATGGCTTGGCATGGTGGGGCCAATGTCATGGCGCGGACGTTTGGCAAGGTGGGGCCAATGTTTGGGCGTGACCAAACTAGGGTTTGGTGTTGGGCCAAAGGTTACTATGCGTTGGCTGGCGGCCTTGGACGGCTAGGATTTGCTCCTGAGTTGAAAAGATGGCCATTGATGGCCGCATGCCTTCGTTTTAGCAGCCGCAAATGGAAGGCCGGCATGGCATGGATTAGGCGCGGCAAGGTGGTTGGAGCGGCAAGGTGATTGGCGCGGCATGCCTTGGCGTGGTTTGGGCGTGACCAAATTTAGGATTTGGCGTTGGGCCAAAGGTTTCCATGCGTTAGTTGGCGACCTTGGACGACTAGGATTTGTTCCTAAGATTGAAAGATGGTCGTTGATTGCTGCAGGCCTTTGTTTTAGCATCCGTGGAGGGAAGACCAAGCATGGTATGGGGCCAAGGCCATGGCGCGGACGTCTGGCATAGCGGGACCAAGGGCTTGGCATGGTGAGGCCAAGGCAAGGTGCGGTTAGATTGGCATGGTTGGGCCAAGAGTTTTGCATGACATTGGCGTACGGTGCGGCTAGCATGGTTAGCATGCCTTGGCGCAGTAAATGTGGTTGGCATGGTCTGCCATTGGCACAGTGATGCGGCTAGCATGGTTGGCATGCCTTGGCGCGAAGAATGTGGCTGGCATGGTTTGCCATTGGCACAGTGGTGCGGCTGGCATGGTTGGCATGCCTTGGCGCGAAGAATGTGGCTGGCATGGTTTTCCATTGGCACAGTGGTGCAGCTGGCATGGTTGGCATGCCTTGGCGCGGTAGCATGAGAATTAGGGTTTCGGCATAGGTGAAGTCAATGCTAAGGGTTCTGCCGTGGAACATGACCCATGTAGAAAAAAGGTACCCTGGTAATTCTTACGTAAGCATGCTGATCGATTCAATAAGTGTATTAATGGTCAATAAATGTGTTAGTGGTCATGGTGACGTCATGCCAGATGCACAGTTTTACGATTTTTACCCTAATCTAAAAACCACCATCAACACTTATATAAAATTTTATTTTGTTCATGATAAGCTATCTAGTGGAACAAAATTCTCTAAAGGAATTGAGATAAATTTTTCGTTCTTGTAACATTCATGCCTAGTATACTTGTATAATGTCTCCAGGAGAAATTGAATGTTTAGCAGGTAGTGCAACCACCCATACTATCCTAAGAAGTAGAAATTTATTTTTTTATTTTACTCCTTGTAATACATCTATGAATACGATGATTGAATCATCACAAGTAATAATTGGGCGAGGTACTGATCAATTCTTGTTTCCAAACGGCACAATGATTAAAGTCATAGAAACTCTATATGCACCAAGAGCTAACAACACTTTGTTGAGTTTCAAGGAGTTGGAGTTGAGTACATATACGTGAATATGGAGTTGAGTACATATACGTGACTTATAGTAAATACGGAAGGAATATGTTAGAGCATTGCTCGGTCGAACTCACAAGTGTTGCTATATCAAGCTTGTTGTCAAATTTAGTTGTCAAAACTATATCTTTATTTCTAGTCTAGAATTAGTTAAGTCTCGGTCTAGGATAGAGGTAGTAGATGTTAGATCACTGCTCGGTCGAACTCGCATGCGTTGCTATCTCAAGCATGTTTGTCAATGTTAGTGATCAAAACTATAAGTCTTGATTTCTAGCCTATTTATAGATGTCTCGGACTGGGACATAGATTGTGTAGTTGAGCTTAGACTTTACGGCGTTCATCATTTGAAGACGAAGAACTACTAAGGGGAGCTTGTGGAACTTCATCGACAAAAGGTATGTGGAGACTTAAACTCATCTATCACTTGTAAAGTCTATTTCTACTCTATATCCTATATTGAGACATAAGTCGTATTATGATATAGTTTTCTCGAAATATGTGTTGGCAAGCTTTCGCTTCGACCAAGTTCATTTTATATCATGTGAAAATTACCGAGTAACATCTTACATGGTTTGTGTGATACAATCATTTGGTGTTGTCTTGGAATGTTTCGTTATGATTATTTCAATAACTTGAAAATTGCTTTGATGCTAATAGTGTGTGAAAACGGCTATTGTCATCCTCTAAGAAAGTTTCAATGATTGAAATAAGAGTTTAGAACACTTAACCATGGACATGTCATGTTGTGCACTCTTGTACATATGTAATCCATGTCCGGGAACCATAGTATGCGCACCTGCTTGCGTACTCGTTGGTTTGAGAAATCCGGAACCTAAGTATGCGTACTGCTTATGCATCTTTGGCGTACGTTCATGTCCGAGAATTTCTGCTGGGATTTAAAGTTCGCGTACCCGTTTGCGTACTGGCGTAACTCATTCTCAGTCCGGTTATGAACATGAACATAAACATTTATATAATAAGGAATGTGATAGGCCTGGAAGATGGGTGTAAATGATGGCCTACGGGTTATACCGCAAGTGCACGGCGTCTATTGGAGACGCCGCAAGTACGGGTCGATCCACAGAGACGAGGGGTGCTTCTTATATGATCTAAGGCTTGGCTAACTGAATTTCAGGTGAGTATGAGTGACAACAGATGATAATGTGCCGATACGGCGGATGTTGAAATGTAGTGAAGCTATGCTAAGGTAAACAGTGACAAAAGAAAGGCTTGCTAGGTCTTCAAATCCACCTCTGAATTCCTACTATGTGCTCAACTAGTTTGAGTTCTTGTTCTTATACCAGACAAGTGAAGCTTGTCACTAGCTACCATTTATCTAAGAGTTTCTCCAAGTGATAACTTAAATAGCAGCTAAGGCACTAACCCTAAGTACTAGTTGTCTAATTTAGTACAACTAGTCAGGGGAATTAGTATTCAAATTAGGAGCAAGAGCTGAATCACTCTCAACTTAGTATTAACCTAACTACAGTGCATCCATGGCTTTGGTATGCACTGTGAGAGAAAAGAGTTGAAGTGACAAAATTTGAAGCTATCTAACACATTAAGCTCTCAAGAACATTCAACACAGTTCAAACACAATTGGGAATTAGGGTTTCAGTGAAACCCTAGCAATTAAATTAAAACATGATAGAATAACAGAATACAAAATTAAAGCTACAATGAAGCACTGGCTAGCCCAGGCGTATTTTCTATGAACTCAGTTCATCCTTATTTATACATGCAATTCAACCAAACCCTAATTTCTTTAAAAAGTGAAATTAATTGAAAAATAATCGAACCCATACTCTGAATCTCGGTTGTTGGCTCTACTCATGCTTCTCTGACCTCTGAATCGAACATGCCACGGAGTTGGTGAAAACCCTAAACTCTATTTATCTTTAACCTAGCTTCCAGGTTTGTAAAGAAGTCAGAAAGAGATAAACAGAGAGAGAGTGATGGCGGTAATGATGGAGTGGTTGAGTGATGGTGTTTGATAGGAGAGGTGAGGTGGTGTTGTCTCTGGTGGAGGTATGGGTGAAGAAGGA
Organism: Papaver armeniacum; assembly: GCA_023531295.1. Lineage (NCBI taxonomy): Eukaryota > Viridiplantae > Streptophyta > Magnoliopsida > Ranunculales > Papaveraceae > Papaver > Papaver armeniacum. The sequence continues at coordinate 68,151 of JAJJWW010018458.1, read as the reverse complement.
GGTGGCGGAGCAGAGCTCTGCTCTGATGGAGACGGGAGAGAAGAGAAGAAAGAGAAGATGGAGAGATTAGGGTTTGCTCGAGTGGGGGTATAGGGTAGGTAATTTTGCTGTGAGGCACGAACATCAACGGATCGATGCGACAGTGCCGAGCGAGCGTTGGATGAGGCGGCTACGATCTGAACGGTCGAGGATGGTAAGCGGTTTTGGAGCGATCTGGTGTTGCACGGAGCATCAAGAGATGATGTATAGTGATGGAGCGACCGTTGGATGTAGCTGAGGGAGATCTCAATGGCTCAGAGTGAGCGGGCTCGGATCCGGGTCATGGGTAGCTCTAGCCCAAGTCTTCCTTGTTGGGTTGCAACTGATTTGCGCGCGGGCTTTGGCTAACTGCTCCATAGATGTTTGACTTCAATTCTTCGCTCTTTAGCTCCTCAGTTTCTCCGGACTTTATTTATTACCTAAAAACACAAAATTAATTAATACAAATATTTATTCTTGAAAATAAGGAAAACACAGAATCTGGGATAATATCTGATTTCTAAGCGCAAAAGACGAGTAAAATGCCAATAAAAAGGTGTATAAATATGCACTATTTAGCACTCATCAAATACCCCCAAACCTGAATTTTACTTGTCCTCAAGTGAAACAGAAATAAATAAATCCTAACTATACCCCTGTCGCAGTCTCGAATGCATTTAGCGTATGCACTAAGCCTTTAAACCCCTAGGTGTCCCTAGTGGACGAGTTGTAGTCTCGTGAGGGTTTACAAGAGGTGTACCCACAAAACCTTCTCCAACTTCAGAGTGTAAAAGAGTCTCAAGCATCCAAGAAGCTATGAGGACATAGAGTTTCGCATGCTAGTAATGTGTTAGAACTATCGAAGAACGCATTCTCATCCTTAAGTGCTGAGCGAGAAGTAACCATACCATATGAAAGAATTCGGATTCGATTGTGATCATAAGTCTCAACTTCTGCCTCACCATTAGGGTTTTATGATAATTGCACTCAAAAAGATCGCTTTTTAGTCTCTCATGTGTGCAGGCAGGAATAAAGAGAGAAATCCTGCACACGTTGTAGGTAAGAAGGATAACCTTCCGAAATAAAATCTGGAGACTCCACAGAAATGTGGACAAAAAGAATCTTTTTCTGATGATCTCTAAGAAAGGAAATCAACCATTAGCAAGGGGTGGGAGTACTCACTACCTTTTCACCCGATCGGCAATTAACATCACTCTCTCATAAGAACCATAGAAATGTCTCCAATCTTCGGTCTTCGGTCTTCAGTCTTCAACTATTGATGAAGAACTTCTGAACTTCACAAAAACTTAATAATAAATTTTTTTTTTTTTTTTTTCAAGTACATGGAATAAAAATAATACAACACATTTTGATTTTTTTTTTTTTTTTTTTTTTTTTTTTTAACCAACACTAACAACCAATAAAATTTAAATTTTCACAAACTTCATTAATTCTCATCTTCTTTTCCTTTGAAATATGTAACCTTGGACTATCTCAACTTTTCTTCAAATATTCTGCTAATGCTCCGCTTGGCCGACGATGATGTGTTTCTATGGGTCTTGCTGATTGAGAGAGAGAGAGATGCTAACGCAAATCGATATTTAGAAGGAGTTTTCATCTTTAGACGTCACCCTCATGATTGACGGAATTAGCACTCAAGAGATCAAAAGTAGTGCTTGAAAGTGGTGCGAAGTTGGGTAGCTCACCATTCCTACCCTAATTGACGTACGGTGACACACACTCTAAAAGCTTTTCTAGAAAGTCACAAAGAGTGAAGGTCGGTACCTCGCTTGATGTAAAATGGGTAGTCTCCATTATGGGTGATCACAATTCTACTACCGAATATCTAAACAAAGACCTAATTAGCCCTCCGGTATGGTTAAATCCAACTTTAACGCTCTAATCAACTAAGAAACCCGATTGTGTTCTCCGGTACTTCCAATTTCTGTTATTTCGGTCAGATTCTCTATGTAAACATAGCTAGAAGCATGCTAGTGACTCTAAAATCTCTAAAGTTGGAGGTTTTACAAAAAGAGTTTTTTTTTTTTTTTTTTTGAAAATAAAAGGTAAAATAAAAGACTAAAAACTCTAAATGCAAAATAAAAACTAAAAACTCTAAATGCAAATGCACCCCAAACCTAAATCAAACATTGTCCTCAATGTGTCACGAGATAGGAAAAATTTAAACAGTCACGTACCACGAGAACTATGCTGATAAGATAAAAGGGAAGAGATTACCGGATGTCGGCGGGAGCAAGGTTGAGCTTCATTCGTCAAGGCTAGAATCCAATATTCTCAACGGAGATCATATCGGATTAGCATAATATATGTGCAAGAAGACTCAACCGAATCAAGAAAAGAAAAATTTAACAAGTCCTACCGGATATATACAATGAAAATGCACCATAAACCAACAAATCTAAAGAGTTGAGGATCAACCCAAAAGACGATATGTACAACCATCAACAATCTTACACAAATATAATATGAGAATGCAAGTAAGACTGTAGATGTGAAGGAGTTTCCAAACCTAAACTTGTGAACAGTGTGTTTGGGAGCACAAAATCTTGCAATTTTAACGGTACATCATGCAAAAGGTCTAACTCAAAATGAGTTTTGCTAAGAACAACAGTGCACATACACATACCAACCGTGGCTCCTTAATGGTGTTATACTTTGATGCAAAATAGTCCAAGAGGACTTGGGAAGCACAAAGTTCTAGGCCTAAGTTAGGCATTTTCAGAAAAGTTGGTTTTGCAATTTTGTGACAAACAACACCTAGGTTTGGTGGAGGAGTTTCAATTTGTGACTCAGGAGAGGTATTAGGTACATCTAAGTTGTTTTCATGTATAAAATCATTTGCACCATCACACACTTTCCCAAAGTCAAAAGAGGGTAAATCATGTTCATTTTCACAGGACATTTGCATAGATTCCACATCAATATCACATGCATGAATATCAGAAGAAGCATCATTCATAGGGTTCACAGAAGAGACAATTAATGTCTCTGAACCTAAAGATTCTATTACATTTTCAAAATACACATGCTCTTCATATTCATCATCATCGTCATCATCATAGCAAGAATTCATCTCTCCATTCAAAATGGTAGTATTTTTAGTGTACTCATCTACCTCTAGATTAGGTTCATATTCAATGTTAGTTGCATGAGTAAGACTAGAAACACTATTTTCAATCCTATCATTTTGTAATTCAATCAAAGTGAAGAATCATTTTGAGTTTTTCTATTGAAGGAAAGTCTTCACTAGTGGGTATGCAAAGTCTCATATGGATATTCATTGTATGGTTGTGCATGAGGTTCACTAGAGAAGGGAATTCGGACATGTTGCTATATGGATGGTCATGCATTGCATTCATTTCAAGCCTAGCATTTAGCTCCATGAGTGTATCCATTGTTGATTGCAAACTAGGAGTTGGGGAGTATAAAATTGTTCATCTCCCACTGTGGTGAATGATGCATGTGTGCAAAAGTTGATTATGGTCCCAATAGTCACTTCTAGACACTTCGTTCATTGGATTATCATGGTTTTCCTAGACCTGTCTAAAAGCATGCAAAATATAACAAAGATACTCAGCAGGTGGTCTAAGCCACCACATAAGGTGCAAGCATGCATTTCATATTGCCTAGGGGAATTAGATTTGACAGATCGCTCATGTGATTGCCTTTCTAAGGCAGATGGTCGAGCTTCTAATTGATATAAAAGTGATGACTGGGTATGAGAAAAGTGTTCGTTTTCAACCTGTGGTGGATGATGTATGTGATCATAATGATTAGGGTATGTGAGGTCAGGGCCCTGAGGAGGCTCATAAAATTCCCTAAAGTCACTATGGTATGTGGGGGTTCATCCTGTGAAGCGTGCCCGTAAGCACGCTCTCTAAGGGATTTGTTTCCATCCCCAGATGCAGACCAAAATCCTGACATGGTTTAGCTCTCAAATTGAACTCACAATCTAATTTGGTTTATTTGGGATTTGCTGTTTGAAAAGCCTAATGGGTGTGGGCTGGTTTTTTTTTTGGTTTTTGAGGGAATTTGGTTTGTTTGGGATTTTTGGTTTATGTGGGAAGTCCAGCCCAGTTGATGCTAAACAGCCCAACAGATGGGTTCTAGCCTAGATGGTCTGGCCCAGTTTGGCCACAGCCCAGATTAGGCTGAAAAATGTATAGCCTATTTTGTTGGGCTTCAGTTATCAAGCTTAGTTTAGCTTAAGCCCAGCAGCAGAGTTGAGCCCAGCAGAAAGGCCTTATGTGGGCTCAGTTTGGTGTAAATGCACGGCCCAGGTTGATTTCACAGCCCAGGCTTGTGTGCAAGGCCTAGAGGTTATGCAGCAGGCAGGTGCAAATTTTATTTTTGTGCAGAGCTTGGCAAGCTCATGCACTGGCTGTGTGCACAGCCTTGTAAGGCACAGATTTAAGTGCAACTTAATCCTATACACAGAGCAAAACAACAACAACACAACTTCACACAAAGTGAATCAGCCCAGTAGTGAAGGCTGGTTTATGCTCAGGTTGCTCAGGCTAAGGCAGCAGAGTAGCTAGCACAAGCTTATGCACAGGGGCTGGAGTTTAAGCTCAAATTTGCAGCTTCAGGGACAGCTCAAGGATTCACAGAGCTTAGGGTATCAACAAGTCACAGTGCAAATGGTTCACTAAGGTTTACAGAGCATACAAGCTGAGTGAGCTTCAGGCGGCTCATGCAACTCAGGTGTATGCAGGGTATGCTCAAGTGATGGCAGGTTAAACATGCAAAGGGCTGCCACAGTTTAAAAACACAAACATCTGGGCTGATAAAGAGTTATGCTCACCGATGGCAGGCACCAATGCTAGTAAGATGCACAAATGCACAGAATTTGTGGTATGTGACTTAGCTAAGCTAACTTTCAGGTCATGCACTCGATGCACGCATTTAGCAATGCAATTGGTTTATCAGGCATTCATGGGATGGTTATAGCTCAAACTCACAGGCTAGTTCACACAAGCTTATGCTCATGTCTTAGGTGCACAAGTTGCAGATGTCAATAGGGTTCAAAGTCTAGCAATAGCACATGCATACAACACAGGGAAGATGGTTCATGGCACACGGCACATGGCATACAATATTCAATTACTAACCTCAAGCCCTGCGCCTTTGTCCTTTATTCCTTCTTGGGTTGGCTGGCACAAAGAAGACAAGAGTAACAGCAAAGCACACCAACACAAAGAAGACACAAGAGCACGGCAAGTGCAAGTGCACAGCAAACCTCAACTCACAAGCAAGCTCGCCTTCGACTTTACACGCTTATACTAGCGGGATTATGCAACCGAGAATTACTTGGACTTAAAGGGACTAAAATTTTTAAGTAACACTACAATGCAGGGCTATGATGATGATATATACACAGTTAAACTAAGTTGCAGGGAGAAAGATGCACAATGCAGGGCTACAATGCAGTGAGCAGATGCAGATGATATGCTAAATTACAAGTACAGAGTTATGAAGACTACAAGTTACACTAAGTTACAGCTACAGATAAAGATGCAAAAACAGTGAAGATGTAAACAATAGAGAACAACTATATTACACTAATACAGGGTTAAAGATGACAATGCACGGTGAGTATATACAGGGATGAGTGGAAATCAGTAAAGTCAGGCCAATGAGCAACAGGGCACGCGCCAAGTCCCCGGCAGCGGCGCCAAAAACTTGATAGGCCTGGAAGATGGGTGTAAATGATGGCCTACGGGTTATACCGCAAGTGCACGGCGTCTATTGGAGACGCGACAAGTGCGGTCGATCCACGAGACGAGGGGTGCTTCTTATATGATCTAAGGCTTGGCTAATCAATTTCGGTGAGTATGAGTGACAACAGATGATAATGTGCGATACGGCGGATGTTGAAATGTAGTGAAGCTATGCTAAGGTAAACAAGGACAAAAGAAAGGCTTGCTAGGTCTTCAAATCCACCTCCGAATTCCTACTATGTGCTCAACTAGTTTGAGTTCTTGTTCTTATACCGCATAAGTGAAGCTTGTCACTAGCTACCATTTATCTAAGAGTTTCTCCAAGTGATAACTTAAATAGCAGCTAAGGCACTAACCCTAAGTACTAGTTGTCTAATTTAGTACAACTAGTCGGGGAATTAGTATTCAAATTAGGAGCAAGAGCCGAATCACTCTCAACTCAAGATAACCCAACTACAAAGGCATCCATGGCTTTGGTATGCACTTTGTGAGAGAAAAGAGTTGAAGTGACAAAATTTGAAGCTATCTAACACATTAAGCTCTCAAGAACATTCAACACAGTTCAAACATAATTGGGAATTAGGGTTTCAGTGAAACCCTAGCAATTAAATTAAAACATGATAGAATAACAGAATACAAAATTAAAGCTACAATGAAGCACTGGCTAGCCCAGGCGTATTTTCTATGAACTCAGTTCATCCTTATTTATACATGCAATTCAACCAAACCCTAATTTCTTTAAAAAGTGAAATTAATTGAAAAATAATCGAACCCATACTCTGAATCTCGGTTGTTGGCTCTACTCATGCTTCTCGACCTCCGAATCGAACATGCCACTTGAGTTGGTGAAAACCCTAAACTCTATTTATCTTTAACCTAGCTTCTAGGTTCGTAAAGAAGCTGTGAAAGAGATAAACAGAGAGAGAGAGTGATGGCGGTAATGATGGAGTGGTTGAGTGATGGTGTTTGATAGGAGAGGTGAGGTGGTGTTGTCTCTGGTGGAGGTATGGGTGAAGAAGGAGGTGGCGGAGCAGAGCTCTGCTCTGATGGAGACGGGAGAGAAGAGAAGAAAGAGAAGATGGAGAGATTAGGTTTTGCTCGAGTGGGGTATAGGGTAGGTAATTTTGTTTGTGAGGCACGAACATCAACGGACGATGCGACAGTAGAGCGAGCGTTGGATGAGGCGCTCTACGATCCGAACTCGAGGATGGTAAGCGGTTTTGGAGCGATCTGGTGTTGCACGGAGCATCAAGAGATGATGTATAGTGATGGAGCGACCGTTGGATGTAGCCGAGGAGATCTCAATGGCTCGAGTGAGCGGGCTCGGATCCGGGTCATGGGTAGCTCTAGCCCAAGTCTTCCTTGTGTGGGTTGCAACTGATTTGCGCTGCGGGCTTTGGCTAACTGCTCCATAGATGTTTGACTTCAATTCTTCGCTCTTTAGCTCCTCGCCTCCTGACTTTATTTATTACCTAAAAACACAAAATTAATTAATACAAATATTTATTCTTGAAAATAAGGAAAACACGAGAATGCGGGATAATATCTCGATTTCTAAGCGCAAAAGACGAGTAAAATGCCAATAAAAAGGTGTATAAATATGCACTATTTAGCACTCATCAGAATGCAATCTTTGCAAACCGTGGCTATAATGTTCATGATTGATTCGAGTGAATCAAACTGATTTTGCTTCAATTGTGTTCTTGTATAATTCTATGAGAATATAGTAATTGAACAACTCTTTAACTAGTTTCATTTGAGTCATTTGAACTAGTTATGGTTAAGATGAATAAGGTTGATATGAGAGTAATCATATAGCTAACCTCGGTTAACTATTTGTGAACCAACATTGTGTACACGTTTGGGTACGGTTACATAAACCCAAATGAGGGTACATTTCATTTGTGTGTGACAAGCTAAGTTCGATCTAACGGTTGAAAGATATTAGCTTGGTTGAATCATGTTTTTCATCTAACAGTGAATATTGAATGCTTTGTTACCAAGGTAACTTGGATTGCAAACCCTGATTTGAAAACTATTTAAAGGAGAACTCTAGCAATTGGGAAAACTAATCCCCACACCTCTTGTGTGTTACTAGTTGCATAACTAGAGTCGATTCTCTTTTAACCTTGGCTTTCTATCCAGACCCCGTAGGTTAACGACTTCAAAGACTTCATTGGGATTGTGATGCCAGACCCAACTATTTTCTTTGTAGTTGCGTGTTCTGATCTTGCCCAATTCTATCGTATTGAGTACAATTGAAATAATTGACTCGAGATTAATTTCTCTGATAGGCAAGATAAAAGTAATCACAAACATCTTCGTCTCATCGTTTGTGATTTCATAATATCTTGTTTCGCTAGTCGATTAAGATTATTGTGAGGTGATTGATAATACTAGGCTGTTCTTCGGGAATATAAGTCTGGATTATCAATTGGTTCCTGTTCACCTTGATTTATCAAAAGACGGAACAAAAACTCTTGGGTATTTCTGTGGGAGACAGTTTATTCAATCTATAGACTTTTCTGTGTGAGACGGATTTTTTTATCAAATCTTCGACTTTGGGTCGTATCAACTCTTGGTTGTGGGTGAGATAAACTAAGAGAATCAAGTGAGTAGTATCCTACTGGGATCAGAGACGTAAGGAACGCAACTGTACCTTGAATCAGTGTGAAATTGATTAGGGTTCAACTACAGTCCAGTCCGAAGTTAATTGGTAGTAGGATAAAGTCTGTAGTGGCTTAATACAGTGTGTTGTTCAATCTGGTATCTGTGTTAGGGGTTTTTCTGCCTCGTTAACAAAATTTTGGTGTATGTGTTATTTATTTTCCGTATTATATTTTGTTATATAATTGAAATATCACAGGTTGTGCATTAAGTTCAGTTAATTAGAATATCCGACCTTGGGTTGTTGATTTAAATTGATTGACACTTGAACATTGGTCTTTGGTACCAAATAAGTTACTCCTCTTATATTCAATCGGGCTCATGATTTCTCTTTCTTGATTGCAGGATTGAATTAAGAGTTAGAGATATTAAACTCTTTGATATACTTTCCTCTAGATTGAGTCTGACTGTCTAGTTAATTCTCTAGAAAGTGTATTGGAGTAAGTCCTCTCAGATTGCCAAACAAATTATTGGGGGTGGTTGTTAGACCCCCGCATTTTCAATTGGTATCAGAGCAAGCAAACCCATTAAAGACCTTATAAGTCTGTGATTGTAGCGATCTGATTTGGACATAGGTGGTATCTCTATAAACGTACCACCATCGTCGATAGCTCAAATTAATTGTGGTGGAAAATTGCTATGCGTGCCTTTCTTCAAGCGTGTGATTTTCAATCATGGGTTTATGTAGTTAATGGATATGATGCTCCCGTTGTGGCAATAGGAAATGCAATCGTTCCAAATAATATTGGTGCATGTGACGCTGCCGAGATACTTGCTGCAAAGCAAAACTCTGATGGTTTGAATGCCATCATACATGCCATTACCCCAGATCCTCAACACCATATGACTACGTACACTCGGTCTATAGATGCTTGGGATATCTTAGAAACCGTATTTGAAGGAAATACCAGTGAAAAGGAAGCCAGACTTCAAAACCTAAATTCCGATTGGAAAAACCTTTGTATGGCAGATGAATATTCATTTGATGAGTTTAATCAAAAAGTGTCTGAAATTTTTAATGCATCTTTTGCATTGGGTAAGACTATTCCTGAAAAGGACATTGTGATGAAATTCTCAGATCGCTGCCATCTAGATACGATTGTAAGAAGCATGCCATTGTTGAAGGAAATAACTTTGATACTCTTTTCAGAAGTACTCTTGTGGGAAAGATTAAATTACTAGATCTTGATCAGAATACAGTCTGAAATTCTGCGTTCAATGTTGTGACCATTGCAAGTGAAGCTTCTAGCTTGTCATGGGCTGACGAATGTTGTTCTAATCATGCCGATTCTAATATATCACCGATGACACAAAAGATCAAGGATATAGTAAAGAATAGCAAAAGCTTCGAGTGATCATCTTCTCTCTCTATTGATTCTGATGATTCAAGTCATAAAAAAATATCTCAGTGTCCCAATGTCTTACATACTGCTGAAGTGTGTACGGAAGGTTCATCCTTCTCGGCATAAGTTCCATGTAACTCAAATACCAATTCGAAATGCGAGTCTGAGACTCAAATCCTAGAATTTCTGGATAAGTATGAAGAAATTCACCAAGAAAATATTCAACTTAAGGAGGTGTTGAATGAACTTGAATTATCACTACAGGTGAAAACTCTTGAGATTGACTGTCTTAATGATAAATTCACCAGAAACCTATTTCTAAAAGAAAAAGAGATCAATTCTCTCAAATGTGACCTGCAAAGGTTGTCAGGAAGCTCAGACAAAATTTCAGCAATGTTATTTGGTCAAAAGGCTTTTGGAAACATAAGTGGTTTGGGGTTCAAAAGTAAGACAGTGAGCACAACGAAATCTTTTATTCCAGCCGGCTCTGGACCAAACAATCCTAAGTGTTGGAGATTCAAGAGGAACAACAAAAGAATTACCAAACTTCAAAATGACATGCAAAAGATGAATCTGACTCTGGAAAAACAGTCAGTGACGCCTGTACATGTACAAGAAGAAGACCAAGAGATTCGGAAACAGACAAGGTAAGTCTGTTCATCCAACAATCCTTGAAATGTCACCTTGTGACACAAGAAGTGAACATTATGTTCACTCCATTACTATCTAAATCATAGTAATGAACTGTATCCTTTTTTTTTGGGGACTTGAAAAATAAGGATTAACTCAAGGTTGTTCAAGTCTTGTAAATCTTTTGTTGTTTTTCTGTTCCAAGTAAATATCCTTATTGTTGAAATAGGTAATGGATCATGAACCGTGGAGACTTTTTCAAAGTCTTTAGGGTTTTACTATCCTAAGAGTCTATTCGTGTTCATTTTTGAACATCACTGTCCTATACCTTCTCTCTTTTCAAAAAATACAGTCTCATGGCTCCTACAACAAGAGGTACCACAAAAAGAGATGTTGTAGAAACAGTCAATGTATATTTGTGTGACGGTATTCAGTCCTCAAGGAAAAGAAAGGTAAAGGATACGAATAATGATCCAGGTTCTTCCTCCAACTACCTATTGTCTGTTTGTCATTCGGATATTAACTTTAGGATTATGGTGAAGGATTTCATCAGAAAAAGAAATGATTTAAAATCTCGAACCGTTTCATCTTTAGAAGATATTTCTCACTATGACCAAATATTTTCTCTAACTAAGAACACTCTGCGTGAACTGAAAAGAGAACTTATTGTGTTAACTGATATTTCTGAAGATTTGGAGGAATTGAATGATCCGATTATCAATGGATTTTTCAATAATGAGAAGGAATTCTCTTTAGATGCCATGATAAAGCTCTACAATGTCTAGTAAATCTTTTTATGAGAATTTATTTCTTGTGTTTTTAGAAGCATAACTAGGGTTTGGAATAGCCATTATTGTGAGTACACATAGCTATGTCCAACGTTTTCATCTTCATGTTTTTAGATTTATTTATTTAAATTTTTTTGAAGATGATTTTTGCAATTTTAATCTTTATGATTTGATATATTGCAAATTGTTATGGGATATGTTGTTTACGTCCGTGAACCTGTGACTATCCCATACTTGTTCAAAAGTTATCTCTATTATGTCAGTATGAAAGTATTGATAAAATATAGAATGAACTTTTGACAAACAAAAGTTAAGCCTTTTATTTCTTTTTTTTTGGAAGAAAGGATGAACTTTTGTTTACAAAGATTATGTCTATTATATGTCATTGTGCAAATGGTGATGGAAAATAGAATGAATCCTTGTGTATTCCATAGTATTGGTCGATCTTCGATCCACATTTGTGTGCACATACTGTGTTGCTCCGTAAGTTCTCTTATGTCGAGCATGACCAATTGAATTGATCATTTTTGTGGTTGATTCAGTTGAGATTTTTGAATTCAAATCCATGTTTTCATGTGATTTGGTTATATCCAAAGAAATCCTTCTTTTCTTGTAAAAGCAAGGTCGTCTTTGTTGTTCTCTTGGGAATGACATATTATGGGGATAGTTCTTATTTGAACTTGTGCTTAATTACCAAATATTTGTGGGGAGTGCGGCTGTGGAATATTATAGGGGTTATCTTCTATATTTATAAACTCCTTGATGAATGCATTTAGCTTCGGCTTTATGATTGCATCTAAATAAGTTGGTATTTATTCTCTTTTGGTCATGAAGTATCTCTATGAAAATTTTATGAGGATCCCACTAGTTTTCGTACCTTTGCCAATTTATATTGACAAAAAGGGGGAGAATTAATGTGTAGTTTCATACTACAAATACATATAGTTTACGGATCATTATGTAAGGGGAAGTGGTTTTCATGTCGAGATGAAGTATTGACTAAGGGGGAGTGATACATATCACCATAGTATTGTTGTCAAAGTTGTGATACAATTGAACTTTGATGTTATGTAATAATACTATGAAACTGTATAACAATGATTGAGAGCATTTTTTTTCTCATTGTTATCGCTACGGATCTTCAACAACTATGATGCTGAGTTGAACACGTTTAGAATCATGGAGTACTTGGAAGTGACGGAGTTTTCGATTCGTGTTGAAGATGCCAAGGAGATCATCAAGCATTTGGATGAAAAGCTAAAAATTTTTATTTATTTTGTAATCCATATGTATTGATAGTTTTGTCACTAAAATTGACAAAGGGGGAGATTGTTAGAGCACTGCTCAGTCAAACTCGCATGCGTTTCTATCTCAAGCATGTTTGTCAATGTTAGTGATCAAAACTATAAGTCTTGATTTCTAGCCTATTTATAGATGTCTCGGACTAGGACATAGATTGTGTAGTTGAGCTTAGACTTCAAGGCGTTCATCATTTGAAGACGAAGAACTACTAAGGGGAGCTTGTGGAACTTCATCGACAAAAGGTGTGACTACTAATTTTCCCATAGTCTACGTAATGTATACAAGTCGGAGAATCAGATACTAAGTAGTATTGATGCCTCTGCTGAACTGATAATGCTAAGTAATGAAATATATTCGAGATCACAATAATAACGAAGAACACAAATATAACGTAATACTAGTTATCATTAGACACAGGAGATTACGTGGTTCGACTTTCGTCTACGTCCACGAGGTAATGAGTGATTGTTTGTTTGTATTAAGTTATGGTGGTTACAAAGATCTTAAATGCTTCTCAAAGTAATAGAGAGAACTCAAGTTGAAGTAAATAATTAAGTTCTAAACATTAAAGAGGTATAAGCTTAAGACTAGATCTTCTCTCCTACATATTGAATGACCTTAGTTTGTTGGTGAAGCTTGGTATTTATAGCCCCTTCTGCTCCAGGTATATCTTTGTTGTCTTTGGACCCATCGTTCTCTGATATACCTTCCGTACAGATGGTACATTCGTTCACCGCGTGATTTCTCCAGTCGGACTCTGCCACCTCAGCTGACCCACGTTCCTTCAGGAACTTCCCATCCTTAGTACAGATTGTACCTTCGTTCACCGCTATTCTTTGCCAGGTTCTTCCACGTTACCTCTATCCACGTGCTTTGGTTATGCGTGTAGATAAGAGATTTGTGCATTTAATGTTGATTATATATGTCATCTACCTCGGTCCCTTCGCCAGTTGCCTCTCTCTAGACTAGGCTTTACTTTTCCCATCTTGACCGTCGAGGTATCCCTTCTTGGGATAAGATAAAGTAGATTTGTGAAGGTATCCTCTGCTACTCAGGTTTCTCTGTACATCGAGGGCTATATAGTTATCTTGTGTTCGACCACTGAAACCGCGACACAAGCTTAGGACTAGATCTTCACTCTTATATATTGAATGCCCTTAGTTTATTGGTGAAGCTTGGTATTTATAGCTCCTTCTGCTCCAAGTATATCTTTGCTGTCTTTGGACCCATCGTTCTCTGATATACCTTCCGTACAGATGGTACCGTCGTTCACCGCGTGCTTTCTCCAGTCGTACTCTGCCACCTCAGCTGACCCACGTTCCTTCGGGAACTTCCTAGCCTTAGTACAGATTATACCTTCGTTCACCGCTATTCTTTGCCATTCAGGTTCTGCCACATCACCTCTCTCCACGTGCTTTGGTTATGCGTGTAGATAAGAGATTTGTGCATTTAATGCTGATTAGATATGTTATCTACCTCTATCCCTTCGCCAGCTGCCTCTCTCTCGACTAGGCTTTACTTTTCCCATCTTGACCGTCGAGGTATCCCTTCTTGGGATAAGATAAAGTAGATCTGCGAAGGTATCCTCTGCTACTCAGGTTTCTCTGTACAACGAGGGCTATACAGTTATCTTGTGTTCGACCACTGAAACCTCGACACGTGCTCCACAGAATATTGGTATTCACAGTTTGCCCCTTTTCTTTCATATTCTACCGTTTGGTAGGATTGGAAGAAAAAACTCCCATAACACCGCCATTTTTGCACGTACCGGTTGGATAGTCCCACATGTCTCTTCATGTAATAACTTCCCCTTGAATTTCGAGATATCCCAATTTTTGGATTCTCCAGCCGCCTATAAGAAGAGAATATCAGAAGGAATTTCATTAACTTTTTTTTTCTTCTCGAACTGTCGCTCTCCTACCCCTTTCTCAGAGATTTTTGATCTTCTTTTGCTTTCAACTGTCGGCCTTCCATCGACTCCCAAAGCTTTTGTTCTTCAGCACTTGATCATCACACACAGGTAGGTGATCTCTTCCTTGTCCTTTCAAATCGTTTATCAAGGATTCTCCTTGCTCCAATTACGCTTTTGAATATCATCGATGCTCTTGAATGTTTGCATGTGCTATTTGTAAATTTTGATGTGTTCCCTGTGTTGTTTGATGGTATGGGTTACTTCCCATTTTACGATTTCATCACGAACATGCCATGATTCTTAATTATCTGCAACTTTGATGGATGTGGTTTATGATTCTCCATTTCGTCCCATAGACGTATTTAGTTGCTTCCCTTGGTTGGTTTAGATAAACCCATGCCCAAAGTATGTTTGTTTTTGCCCCAAGTTCGATTTCGAGCAAACCATGAATTTTGTTCGTCATTGTTGAAGGACTGTGTTTTCTGTTAATGTTAGGGATCATGAGACTTCCGAAGAAACCTGTTTGTAGGGATCCAAAGCCTAGGTCGAGGCTGTTCCTCTTAACCGATGGACCCATAGTCTTTTCGTCTGCATAAGTTTGAGATCTTTTTTGTTGATGGCCCTGATGTTCTTACTGAGTCTATGATCCGGAGTTTTCCTTATGATGAGAACAATCTATTGATCAGTGTCGGCCAGTTGGACGCCGGTATGCTCTTGCCTTTATTTAGTAGAAAGGATCCCTTCTACTATGATGTTTTGTCTACCAGGGATGACCCGGTGAACAAGACTCAGGTCCGAGGAGTCATGCAATATACTGGAAATTTCTGGCGTGCCCTTCATGAGTGCTGGTACCGTAGTTAGGGAAAGACTACTCTGGAGTCTTATGACCCTTTGCTGCTGGAAGGTCTAAGCAAGAGGATTACACCCCTGCCAACTTCAATACCACATACGCTGATTTTATTCAGAAAATTAATCTTCTTCCTTGGAGCGTTGGCCCCCGTCGTATTCATGTTACTGCTAAGCAGATTAGAGAGGGTAACAGCCTTCGTCTGTTGGAGGATATAAGACTGGTCTGACTGTCATCCCTTATTCTGCTAAGCTCCCTTTGCCGAAGCCTTACCGTATCCGCCTTGATCATGATGATCGCTGGGGTCGTACTCCTCTTCGTGTGGTGGGTCCCTGGGCCTACGGTTTTACTACCGCTGATCCCAACGCCCCTCGTATAACTCTTTCCTTGCCCGAGAAGTATGATGGATATCAGCCTTGGGTTTTCAACCCTGCTGCTTCTCATGAGGTAACCTTCGCTTTTATCGGAGGTTTTTCATTTTATTCTTTTCTTAGTAACCTTTGCTCGTTATTCTGATGGCTTTTTTACAGTCTGCCCCTGCTTCTTCTGCTGGAACTGCCCCTGGTTCTGCTGCTAGGATTGCTCCGAGCTCTGCTGGCAACTCCGTAGCTACTAGGACTAGGAAGAGAAAGGCTTCGGTTGAAGCAGCTACACCAACACCTGCGGAGGTAAGGATTATAGTCATACCTTTATGTTTGTATGCTTCCTGGTATTTTGCCCCTAATCCTTGGCTTGCGCATGTGTTCTGCTACAGTCTTCCAAGATAAAGGGCAAGTTGAAGGCTGTGATCGATCTAGAGGAATTCAATGAGGATCCTAAGGTTGCTGCGGAGGAGCAGGCTGACGAAGATATGGAGGATATTGAGGATACTGGCCTTAACCCTCATCTGGATGATATTGAGGAAGATTTTTCCAAAAATAGCCCCAGTCCTATCCGTCTTTGGCTCAGGAGGGTGAAAACCTTCTAGTTGGTGGTGATGCTTCATTGGTGACCCTGGTTAGTGTTCAAATTTCGACTTCTACTTTGTTACCAAAGGTGCCTTCATTTTCGCCCCGTTGATTTGAAACTCCGTTGTCTCGCTACTACCGGTGTTGTAGTGGTATCTTCCAAGAGTCTTCCATCATCTACTGCTACTTCGCTCCAATCGAGTGGTTCGTTTGCGAAGGGTATTACTCCCAGGGTGAAAGTGAGTATCTCTGACTCTCAGCCGAAGAAGAAGGTTGTGATTTCACTGGCCAGCTTCTCCTTCAATGCTACGCCCACCTCATTAGGGAGAGCTCAGTCTGTTTCTAATGCCCCTGTTAGCAAGGTTGTTGGACCTCCACCTTCGTCACCAGATTGGACCGTACTGGGAAATCTTCCTTCTGCTGGTGATATGGATTTAGGCGGTGCTCAAGTCCTTTCTTCGGTTCCCAGCTCGTCTTTCACGTCGTGTCTTCGTCGTGGTGAAGGTTCAGTACTTGTGCCCCAAGATCGCTCTCATGTGATTGGTGGAGTTGGTACTGAGCATGAGGGGGTTAAGTTTCCCGAAAGTTTGAGCCTTGGGAGTTCTGACGATGCTATTCTTGAATCCATTCTTCGGGATTCGAATGGCCCCTTTTCCGCTGAGGTTGATCGTCACCAACTGGCTGGTTCCTTGGAAGTAGCTTCGCAGTTAGATGTTCCGTCTGCTTAGTATCATGTGGCTAAGGATCTATTTTTTGACCCGGAATGCCTTCGCTCTAGTCAGAGCTTTGGTGAAATCCGCAGGGGTAGAATCCAAGAGATGGAGGCCTTCATGGACACATACCCTGATTTTCTTCCTCGTCTTTCGTTGTTTTCAGTAAGTGATTATTACCTTACTGTCTCATGCTTTGTTTCGAATCTTCGTCAGTTCTTACGTTTCGTTGTTCGCATCTTTGCAAAACAAATCGATGTTGGTTGTACCTTGTTTAAGTTCTATAGGGCTAAGTGTACTCACTTGAGTGCCTTGTTGGAGCGTACCCGCCAAGATCATGCCCTTGCTAGAGCGCAGCAGTCTTCTCCTAGTGGTGTCGATTCCGTTGCCAAGATATCTCTGTTAGAGGATGACCTGAGGAAAACTCAGAGATCCTTGGAGGCTTGCTTGTTGGCTCTTGAGAGAGCAAATAATGCTGCAAAAGTTGTTGAGGATGGTCTCAAAGCCGCTTATTCCGCTCTGGCTACCGAATCTTCCAAAGCCATATGTTCGTTTCTTCTTTCCCTTAGTCTTGTCTTCAATTTTGTTTAGTAGTATAGTCCTGAGACATCATACGCTTGTCATCTGGTGGCTCTAGTGATCTTAGATACCTTCGGGAGTAGGTAGCCAAGTTGACCTCCGATGTTTGGTATTATCAGAAGAAGTCTGATCGGTTGATGCACGTAACTGTTCACAACGAGACCCAAATTTCCCTTGAATCTACTCATAACGCAGATCTTGTAAAGAGGATGGCTTTGCTCCGTAAAGAGTGCGACGAAGCTCTTAAATGGAAACATGGTCTCATTTCAAAGCAAAAGGAGGATATTTCCTTAGTCAATAAATGCCTCTTAGCCCAAGAAATCATATGTAAGAAGTATCATGCGGATTTTGAAGATGTCTGCGCTTCCTTAGCCAAGGTCACTGCAGAACGTAATGTATTATCTTCTGAGGTATGTTCTCTCAAGAACAAACTTGTTGAGGCTGGTTCCGTGCCTTCCTCCATGTCCCATGCATCTTTGGTTAAGAGGTTGGAAGAGTTATAAAATGTTTACCAGGTTCTATCCTCTGAGAATGCTTCGCTCTGGATTGATGTTGAGGATCTCCGGACCGAACGAGATACCCTTGTGGAGGATCTTGATGCTGCTGAGGTGGATCTTGCCGAATCTCAGCATAGTTTAGAAGAATCCTTTAGCCATGCTGGAGGTAGCTTAGGGTCCCTTCTATTCCGCAGTATTCTTTTCGCCCCTTGTTTCCGATTTCTTTACTCATGTTTTTTCCGCTTACAAGTCTCCAGGAGCAGCTTGTAGGAGGGAATGCCAAAATTAACCGTCTCGAGGGCCAAGTATCTTCGTTGGAGATAGCACATCAGTTTGATATTGCTGCCAAGTTTAAAGCCGAGGCACTTCAACAGACCAATGATCAGCTTAGTGCCCAGATAATGAAGCTTCGTCAGAAATCGGTCTCTGATTTGGAGAATGCGTCTTCCCAGATGCAGGCAAAATTCGAGAAGTCGGCCATTGATTGTATTAACAATGCCTTTGTTGAAGCGCCATGGTCGACGAGTTGTCTTCTCTCGTCTTCCTTACCCTTGATTTAGTCGTGCCCAGCTTAGTTTGTCCAGACCCTTTGTTGTTTTATGCCCTCTGTTGAGGCGCCTTTTATGATGTCCCCTTTCTTTGAAACAATGTTCTGTGATGGTTTGAACCTTCTTCATCTGCAACTTTTTAAGATATGTTAGTCGTATTTTGGTAACATTATTATTTCACCTATGTTATTGCATGAATATTTTGTTGGTAGACGTAGTGTGTTTAATTGATCGCACAATCAAGTTATCACAGGGTGCTAGGGTATGCTTAACCTTTGGTGGAACATTCATCGTCCTACCTAAGTATCCTTTGTCCAGAAGGTACCGTGGTGGCGAGGGTTCCTACGTGGGCAATAGTTTTCCTGTAACCTTACGCGTTCAGCGCGAAGACTGCTTTACTTCGACAAGGTATCTCTATAGGGGATATCTTACTTTTTCTTATTGCCTCATGAAGGGAGTTGTTTCCCCGAGGATCCGAGTATTGACATATGCGCAGTTATGTCTTGCCTTGTCTCATCGTCAATCCTGACGGAGGGTGTCTATTCTAACCCAATTGTATTTAGTCAAAACTAACTTTCGTTTAGCAAAAAGTTTCTTTCATTGATTAGTAAGGTTTATAATACCTTTGATCAGTGATAGAACATGGTAGGCTACTGCCCGTTCCTTTCTTCTCCTGAGTAATCACCATTCTCTTACGGGTAGTACTTTTTTAGATACATTACATTCCAGGGATGTTGTAATACTTCACCTTTGTAGGTCCTTAGGTAATAAGACCATTTTCCGGCAATGTCGTGTATGATGTAGGGCCCGTCCCATGTTGGATCCTGCTTGCCTCACTCCTACTTTCTTTGATATGGTGGTATTTGATGCAGTACGTATTCTTCGACCACAAAGTTTCTAGGGATGACCCGCTTGTTGTATTCCCGAGCTAGCCTCCGTTGATAGTTTACCATCTTTTGCAAAGCCACTTCCCGTCTTTCTTCGAGGTCATCCAGCTTTTCCAACATCAAGTCTGTTGTTAGATTCTTCTCCCATGCCTCCATTTTTGTTGTTGGAAGTATTATCTCTGTTAGGATGACTGCTTAGGCTCCGTAGGTCAGCAAGAATGGTGTTTCTCCCGTAGCTGACCTTCTTGTAGTCCGATAGGCCCATAGGACGTTGTGCAATTGTTCGCACCACCTCTTCTTGTATGCTCCTAGCTTCTTCTTTAGGTTCATCGCTATGGTCTTGTTGGTTGCTTCCGCTTGTCCATTGCTCTTAGGGAATATAGGAGTGGACTTGTTCTTCTGAATGTTGAAAATATCAATCAACATGTCGATGTTTTTTCCCTGCAATTGCTTGCCATTGTTTGAAACTATGACGGATGGTATTCCGAACCTGCATATGATTTGCTCAAACAAGAATTTAGAGACGTTTGTGTCCCTAATTCTTGTTAAAGGCTTTGCTTCCACCCACTTGGTGAAATAATCCGTAGCCACGATAAGGTATTTTATTTTCGAGGTTCCCTCTATCAAGGGTCCGACAATATCAACCCCCCATTTGACAAATGGCCAAGGACTGATGACTGAGTTAAGCTCCGTAGTTGGTGCTTTGATCTTTCTAGAAAAGCGTTGGCATCTTTCGCATCGCTTAGCTAAGTTCTTCGAATCTTCATCCATGCTTAGCCTATAATACCCTTGTATTTTGGCTTTGACTGCCAAGGATCTTCTTCCGCTGTGGTTGCCTGCATCTCCGCTGGGTATATCGTGGAGTATTTTTCTCCCTTGAATTCATGAGAGGCACCGCATTAGAGGTCCGAGAAATGACCTTCTATACAGTATTCCATCACGAAGGATGTACATTGCTGCTTTTGATTCGATCTTCCGAGCTTCCTTAACATCGGCTGGTAAGGTACCTTTTTTCAGATAATGGTGGATTTGAATCCTCCAATCATATTTTGCTTCGTCTCCATCGTCTTCATCTGACATGGATTGGTCTTTGTCATACTCCTCAGCTTCGTCGTTTGATTCTTTTATTTCTCCGTTCGCTCATTTATCTGCTTCTCTCATGGATCGATTTTGGACAACAAAGGTCTCTTCAGCGTCTGAGATGGGTCCTTCTATCGAAGGTTCGTAGATCCTCCTAATTTGCACGGCGGTGGTGTTTCTATCTTTTAGCATAGAGGATAGAAATGCCAAGGCATCTGCGTGTCTGTTATATTTTCGACATACATGCCTGAATGTTACGCTGTTGATATCGGACGCATGCTCCTGAGCTAGATTTAAGTACGAAGATAGCATCGGATCCAAAGTTTGATATTTGAGTTCGATTTGTCTAATGACCAAATGTGAATCACTAGTCAACCGAACATCTGATAAGCCTAGCTCCCGTGCCAAGCGTAAGCCATGTATGACCGCCTCATATTCTGTGATGTTATTGGTGTATTGCTCGAATTCTAACCTGAATGCGTAGATGAGTCGGTCTCCGGTGGGGGTTGTTATTACCATCCCTATTCCCGCGCCCTCTCCGTTAGAGGAGCCATCTACGAATATCTCCCATCTTCGTGAATTCTGAGGTTCCAGCAGATCTTCTGGTTCTTGCTTGTCTTCCTCCATTCCTGGGATGTCGTCTATCTCCGCTTCGTTGCTGAGAGGTGGATCTGCCAAAAAGTCTGCCAAGATTTGTGATTTCTCATCCTTTCTAGTTTCGAAGATTATGTGAAACTATTTGATCATGGAATTCCATTTTTCCACTCTTTCAATTTTCTCCGTGCTATCGAGGATTTGCCCTATCTGAGCCTTTGTGAAGACTCGGATGGTATGTGCGTCAAAATATATCCTTAGTTTTTGTGTTGCCACTACTAAGGCATATATAAGTTGCTCCACCTTGGTGTAGTTACGCTCTCCGGACCGAGTGTTTTGCTGATGTAGTAGACTGGTTTTTTCTCTTGTCCTTGGTCTCGTACCAATCATTGCGCTCACAGCGTAGCTTGTTGTTGTCGTTAAGTATAAAGTGAGTATCTCACCCGCTCAAACTTCCTTAAGATGGGTACGATGTCAAATCCTCCTTGATTTTTTGGAAAGCTTGTTCGCATTTCGTGGTCCACATGAACCTGCTTCCTTTCCTTAGTGTGTCGAAGAATGCCTTGCATTAGTATGATAACCTTGCTATGAATCTTCCCATGGAGGCTAAGATTCCATTTAGCTTTTGTATTTCCTTTAGTGTTTTTGGAGATGACATCTCCATTATTTCTCTGACCCTTTCGGGGTCCACTTCTATTCCTCGCTTAGTTACCAAGTACCCTAGGAATTTTCCCGAGGTTACTCCAAACGTGCATTTCTCCGGATTTACTTTCATGTGAAAGTTTCTCATGGCTTCAAATATCTCCCTTAGGTCTGACAGGTGATTTTTCGCCTCTTTGCTCTTGACTAGCATGTCGTCCACGTAGACCTCTAGTATCTTGCCTATCCATGGCTTAAAGATTTTGTCTACCAATCGTTGGTATGTTGCCCCCGCGTTCTTTAGTCCAAAAGGCATCCTTGTATAACAATACAAGCCTCGTGGGGTAAAGAGCGCAGTATGCTCCTGGTCTTCTTCTGCAAGGGCGATTTGGTTGTAACCGGAGTAGCCATCCATGAAGGATAATCTATGGTGACCTTCGGTTGCATTGACCAGCTGGTCAATATTTGGCAGCGGGTAGCTGTCCTTAGGGCACGCCTTGTTGAGATTGCTAAAGTCGATGCAAATGCGTACGCCTCCGTTCTTCTTAGGTACGATGACCATGTTAGATATACACTTGGGATACTTCACCTCTCGTATGAAACCTGCTGATAGGAGCTTTTGCAACTCCTTTCTACTGCCTCTTGGTAGATATCTGCCACCTTGCGGATACGTTGTTTGAATGGTGGCATTTCTGGTTTGAGCCAAATGTGGTGGGAGACCAAATTCGGGTCAATTCCTGGCATGTCTTCCATTGACCATGCAAAGATATCTGCATAATCCTGTAGTATCCTTTGTAGTTGCATCTCCTCGTCCTCTTCTATTAAAGTTCCGATGTTGATCATCTTTGGTTCCGCCTCCTTTCCGATGTTGATTTTCTTTGTTGGTTCCACTAATGAGAAGGTTTGTTTCTGAGGTCGTTGAGGAGTGTTTTTCTGTAATTGTCATTTGGTGGAGACATCCGATGTTGGTGTTGCGGATGTGCTTGCTTCTTGAACTGAGGGGGATTCGTGTACTTTGAAGCCTCCATCCTTTACTTCGCTGGCATTTTCCTTTCGTCTTTTTTCTTTCGTGTTGTTGTACGGAAACTCTTTCTTAGTTGAGTCTGACCTCCGCTAGATTGCATAGCCTTGCATCTTGTTGATCACCTTTGATTTCCATTTCACCCATGGGTGTAGGGAATCGAAGGTACTGGTGATAGGTCGAGGCTGTTCCTCTTAACCGATGGACCCATAGTCGTCCCATGATGACGTTGTAGGGCGAAGGTGCTTCCACAACACAGAACCTTGTATTGGTTACTAAGGGTCCTGCACGTACCTGTAAGACAATTTCTCCTTTTGGACTAGAGACGGCTCCATTGAAACCGTATATTGTGCAAGTGGACGAATTCATTTGCTCATCTGTCAAACCCATACGTAAGTAGGGTTCATAGAACAATACATTTAACGAGTTGCCCCCATCAATGTGGACATTCGTAACATTTCACCCATGTATTAGTAGAGTGATCACAAGTGGATCGTTGTGCATATCGACTTCCTGGATGACGTCTCTTGTTGAGAATGTTAATGGCGTGGCCATCCATTCTTCCCAAGTGCTAGTGGGTGGTCCACTTAGCTTGAACACCTCGTGGGCATCTAACTTTCTTCTGTTTCGAGCTAACTCGAGGATGTCTTCAAGTAACTCCTCATGGCCTTCGCTGGAGAAGGTGATCATGTTGATGTATTTGTTGTCCCGAGGTAGTTCCGCGCCTTTTCTTGGGGGCTACCTCGGTATTCGCTTGTTGGATTTGCACATACTCCATGAACTTGCCTTCGTCTATGAATCTCTGGATCGTGTTCCGTAGGTGATAACATGTGTCAGTTGTATGCCCGTAGTACTAGTGGTACTCACAGTACTCCTTAGCCTCGTTTGTTTTATCCGGTTGGTTTCCTCTAGTATTAGGGTAAGGAAATCCCGGCTTTTCTCCTTCCTTGCTTAGAATGTGAGAGAACGTTGTGTTCAGCTTTGTGTAGATTTTATCTACAAATTCTTATCTTCCTTTTCCTCTTTTTCATCTCCGTATTTGGATCTTTTGTCTCGAGAGCTGGTTCCCGCCCCGGCTTCGTTTTGCCTCTTAGGTATCTCCCGAATTGGTTCCAGAGTTGGTTCATTGTGGAGCTGTTGTTGTCTTTGCCTGCGCCCTGGGGTTGTCCTTCTGGATTTCTTCAAGTCTGATATAGCGATCTTGGAAAACCCTAAGCTCTCCTTCGGAATCAAGGGCTCGGTTGTGAAGCTCCACGAAGATAGCTGAGGTTCTATCAATTCCGTACTTATAGCAATTAATGTTAATTTCTGGATTGACTTTCCCGATTGCTTGGCATGTCTTCTGCCACTTGTCTGTTTATTGCATCAATGTTTCCCTGGGTCCGATAGCTAAAGAAAATAACCTATCTAACCCTGCTTTTGTTGACTTGTTGTACATATATGTCTCCAAGAATACCGTAAACAATTGCTCAAAAGAGTCAATTGAGTTTGCTGGTAAATTGTCATACCATGCCAATGCTGATCCCGTCAAGCTTGCAGGAAAGTACCTACAAAGTACTACCTCATCTCTTTCCCAATTGGCAAGGACACAAGTGTAGTATCGTAGGTGGGATGCGAGATCAGAGGTATCGTTGTATGCCTGAAACGTAGGTACTGGGCATTTCGCAGGGATGGATTCCCTCAAAATGCGAAAGGACAACGGAGATATTGTCGCTTCTTGGAGTACTTCTTCCAGCCTTGCGCCTGCGTGGCCGGTTTTTAGTCCTTGTATTTCTTTCCGCATCTTCTCCATTTGCTCCATCACATGTTCACATTGTGAGCATCTCTGGAAAATGCCTCATCATAGTAGGATTGAGAGGGCTTGTATGTCGGATCTGTTTCATCTAGATCGTGGCGTGTCTTTCTGGCGCCCCCTGGTGGGTTAGCCTTTGGTGGGTTAAGATCCATCCTTCGTCTTCCTGAGATATCTCCGTTCCCATGCCTCTTTAACGGAGGGTAAGTTTGGGAACCTTCGATCTGTACATCCAGCACATCTTTTAGGTTCTTGTTCTCCTGAGCCATCACGTGCATTGCATCCTCATGCTCCTTGTTACGGAGTAGCAAAGTTGCTACTTGTGCTGCCATTTGATCTTTATTGTGGATTCCACCACCCTGAGGAGTGATGTCGGCCGGATCCTCAGAGTTATCCACTCCTTCTTCTATGACCGGAGCGTAGGAATCTATCTGGATCGGAGTTAGGTTTCCCAACCCTCGCCCAGTAGGAACTAAGGTTCTGGGTAACCCTGCGTTGACCGCAGGTGGCTGTGTACCATTGGGATGCTCCGGTAACGGCATGCCGTAAAGTGGTTGTGCTCCCGATATTTTCCCCATCCATTCAGGAGGAATAGGTGGCTTGTTGGCAACTGTTCTTCTTGCTATTTCACTTTACCCGTCCTCTGCTTCGGTTCTTTGATTCGCTTGAGATGGCTTTTGAGATCTTCCTCTCGTAACTGCTGGTCGTGAGCTTGTTGGTACATCACTTGGTTTCTGCATGCCTTCGATCTCTGGTTATCCTGGTGACACAGAAAAAAAGGTGGAAAAATCTTCTACTTGGATGCCTTCGTTAAAAATAGCAATTAATGCTCAACACGTAAGACGACTAAGCGGTTTTTTCTTAAAAGGACTGAAATGACGCCTTGAAAGACAGGTATTAAATTTCTTATGACACCCTTGGAAAGAAAAACCTTAAATGTTTAAAACCAATTAAAAAGGGTGTCAGATCTCCCAAAAAAAGGTTATTAAATGCTTTAGAAGATCTTTTTACTTAAATTCTCACCGAGATTCCTCTCGTGGGTCGAGGTACTCGGATCTAAAGGATGCCTTGTCGGAAAGGTTATTTAGTATAAAACAAAAGTTTTAACGTTTTGTGAGTGTGTTTTTTGCGAAAAACTTTGTAGATCTGTGATGTTGTAGGTCTTTAGAGGCTATGAACTCAAAGAACATACGTAAATAACGGATGAACAAATCACTAGAAAGTGAGATTCATCGTTGTAAGCACAGATCTCTTCGTTACATAAGATGCGTAAGTTAAAAATAAAGGAATATGAAAAATCAAGCAGGTGAGCAAAACCTTCTAGCGCCAAACTGTGACTACTAATTTTCCCATAGTCTACGTAATGTATACAGTTCGGAGAATCGGATACTAAGTAGTATTGATGCCTCTGCTGAACTGATAATGCTAAGTAATGAAAGATATTCGAGATCACAATAATAACGAAGAACACAAATATAACGTAAAAGATACTAAGTTATCATTAGACACAAGAGATTACGTGGTTCGACTTTCGTCTACGTCCACGGGGTAATGAGTGATTGTTTGTATTAAGTTATGGTGGTTACAAATATCTTAAATGCTTCCAAAAGTAATAGAGAAAACTCAAGTTGAAGTAACTACTAAGTTCAAAACATTAAAGAGGTATAAGCTTAAGAATAGATCTTCTCTCCTAGATATTGAATGCCCTTAGTTTATTGGTGAAGCTTGGTGTTTATAGCCCCTTCTTCTCCAGGTATATCTTTGATGTCTATGGACCCATCGTTCTCTGATATACCTTCCGTACATATGGTACCTTCGTTCACCGCGTGCTTTCTCCAGTCGGACTCTGCCACCTCAGCTGACCCACGTTCCTTCGGGAACTTCCCATCCTTAGTACAGATTGTACCTTCGTTCACCGCTATTCTTTGCCATTCAGGTTCTGCCACGTCACCTCTCTCCACGTGTTTTGTTTATGCGTGTAGATAAGAGATTTGTGCATTTAATGCTGATTAGATATGTCATCTACCTCTGTCCCTTCGCCAGCTGCCTCTCTTTAGACTAGGCTTTACTTTTCCCATCTTGACCGTCGAGGTATCCCTTCTTGGGATAAGATAAAGTAGATCTGCGAAGGTATCCTCTGCTACTCAGGTTTCTCTGTACAATGAGGGCTATACAGTTATCTTGTGTTCGACCACTGAAAACGCGACACGTGCTCCACAGAATATTGTTATTCACAACAGGTATGTGGATACTTAAACTCATCTATTACTTGGAAAGTCTATTTCTACTCTATCTCTTATATTGAGACATAAGTTGTATTACGATATAGTTTTCTATATACACATTTGATATTTCGAGTTGAGTTTATCTCGCTTACATATTTCTCGAAATATGTGTTGGCAAGCTTTCGCTTCGACCAAGTTCATCTTATATCATGTGAAAATTTCCGAGTAACATCTTACATGGTTTGTGTGATACAATCATTTGGTATTGTCTTGGAATGTTTCGTTATGATTATTTCAATAACTTGAAAATTGCTTTGATGCTAATAGTGTGTGAAAACGGCTATTATCATCCTCTAAGAAAGTTTCAATGATTGAAATAAGAGTTTTGAACACTTAACCATTATTGGATATGTCATGTTGTGCACTCTTGTACATATGTAATCCATGTCCGGGAACCATAGTATGCGCACCCGTTTGCGTACCTGTTGGTTTGAGAAATCCGAGAACCTAAGTATGCGTACCCGTTTGCGTACTGGCGTATGGGTTCATGTCCGAGAATTTCTGCTGGGATTTAAAGTTCGCGTACCCGTTTGCGTACTGGGGAAACTCATTCTCAGTCCTGGTATTTCAAGTATGCGTACACGTTTGCATACTTGAAGGTTAAAGTTCTAAAATCGGTTATGAACATGAACATAAACATTTAGGAATGCAATCTTTGCAAACCGTGGCTATAATGTTCATGATTGATTCGAGTGAATCAAACCGATTTTGCTTCAATTGTGTTCTTGTATAATTCTATGAGAATATAGCAATTGAACAACTCTTTAACTAGTTTCATTTGAGTCGTTTGAACTAGTTATGGTTAAGATGAATAAGGTTGATATAAGAGTAATCATATGGCTAACCTCGGTTAACTATTTGTGAACCAACATGGTGTACACGTTTGGGTACGGTTACATAAACCCAAATGAGGGTACATTTCATTTGTGTGTGACAAGCTAAGTTCGATCTAACGGTTGAAAGATATTAGCTTGGTTGAATCAGGTTTTTTATCTAACTATGAATATTGAATGCTTTGTTACCAAGGTAACTTGGATTGGAAACCCTGATTTGAAAACTATATAAAGGAGAACTCTAGCAACTGGGAAAACTAATCCCCACACCTCCTGTGTGTTACTAGTTGCATAACTAGAGTCGATTCTCCTTTAACCTTAGGTTTCTATCGAGACCCTGTAGGTTAATGACTTCAAAGACTTCATTGGGATTGTGAAGCCAGACCCAACTATTTTCTTTGTAGTTGTGTGTTCTAATCTTGCCTGATTCTATCGTATTGAGTCCAATTGAAATAATTGACTCGAGATGAATTTCTCCGATAGGCAAGATAAAAGTAATCACAAACATCTTCGTCTCATCGTTTGTGATTCCACAATATCTTGTTTATCAAGTCTTCGACTTTGGGTCGTACCAAATCTTGGTTGTGGGTGAGATCAACTAAGGGAATCAAGTGCGTAGTATCCTGCTGGGATCAGAGAAGTAAGGAACGCAAATATACCTTGAATTAGTGTGAAATTGATTAGGGTTCCACTACAGTCCAGTCCGAATTTAATTGGTAGTAGGCTAGAGTCCGGCGGCTTAATACAAAGGTGGTGTTCAATGTGGACTAGGTCCCGGGTTTTTCTCGCATTTGCGGTTTCCTCGTTAACAAAATTAAGTGTACGTATTATTTCTTTCCGCATTATATTTTGTTATATAATTGAAATATCACGGGTTGTGTGTTAAGTTCAATCAATTAGAATATCCGACCTTGGGTTGTTTATTTAAATTGATTGACACTTGAACATTGTTCTTTGGTACCGTTCAAGTTACTCCTCTTATATTCAATTGGGCTCGCAGATTTCTATTTGCTGATTGCGGATTGAATTAAGAGTTAGAGATATTAAACTCTTTGATATACTTTACTCTAGATTGAGTCTGAGTGTCTAGTTGATTCTCTAGAAAGTGGAGTGGATTAAGTCCTCTCAGATTTCCAAAATAATTGTTGGGTGTGGTTGTTAGACCCCCGCATTTTCAGTTGAGAAATTAGCCAGTCATCATTTGTGTTCTATCGTTTGAAGGAGAAGATCAACCGAAGCTTTTGGAGAACTTCATCAACAAAAGGTAAGTGAAGACTGAACCACCTATTTCTCAAGTCACTTTTCTATCCTTAAGACGTTTGTCATATAACTAACTAGACTAGCTTGCATAGACAAGAATTTCTATTCGAGAACTAATTATTTGGTTTACGAATTTCTCGAAATATAATGACTAAGCTTAACGAACATTTGTTCATACTTGATCAATTTCGGTGGAGAACAATTTTGGAACCAAATCATGATTCAAGTTTATCATTAAAAAACAGCCTGGAACAGTGATATGTGTCATTGATGTTATTCAGGAATGTTTTGAATTTATTTAAAGAAATATAGAACTACTATATTCGGAAAACAAGACAGTATTATCAGTCTTATAAACTGAGAAAACTGTTATATGTCTGAAGCCGTATTACATGTACTTGTACACGTAGCGGAGTAGCTATATATCGACTTTCATATTTGTGTGATACGCATACTCGTATGCACATCATGGGAAAATATGTTTGTTTCGTGATCCGGATAGGTATGCATATTCTCATGCAAACCATTTTGGAATTTTCGTAAGGGAAACGGGTTAAAGTATTCAACCGGTATGCGAGCCAATACAGTTCTATGTTATAGAATTAGTTTAGTACCCAAACCGGTACGCAAACTAAAAAAGTTATATGAACTCCAGAACCGGTAAAAGTCTTAAGTTTTCAAACCGTTACGTGAACTGAAAAAGTTCTGTCAACTCCGGAACTTAGAGTTTCACCTAAGTTTGCAAACCGGTATGTGAACTGAAAAAGTTCTGTCAACTACGGAACTCGGTTTTGCTTATAAGTTTGCAAACCGGTCTGTGTACTGTGAGTCATCCAACTCACCAACGACTCAAGTATTTGTACCTTGTACATTTACCAACTATGTCAATTATGATTCAATTGAGATTAAATTATTTCTATGAGATGATTTGCATTTGATTAATTCTTTATTAACACTAGACTCATTTAATCACATGATTGTGACTCAAGATTAATGTCTTTGTGAACATGAAAATGAGTGTTAAGCTTTTAAAGTTCAAATCGGCTAGTTTCGGCTAACCATGTTGGGCATAGTCTTTATACACGATTCAGTTACGGTTTACCTAACCTGAGTGTATATCTTGTTTTTGTGAATAAGATTCAAAGCTTTCATCTAACGGTGAATATTGTTTGCTTGGTTCCAAAGCTATCTTAGCTTAAACCTAAAGCAACCTAGGATTTGAAGTCTATATAAGGGGAACTCTTGGAAACTAGGATCTTTGAATCACGACACTACTTTTGGTGTTTCCTAGTTGTATCTAGAGTCGTCCTCTCTATAAACACTTTTAGGATTTAATGACTATCAAAGACTTCATTGGGATTCGTGAAGCCAGGTTCAATTATCTTTTATCTTGATAACTTGAGTATCCTGATCTTGTTCAATTGTTGATTTATCAATTGAACAGGATAGATAGAAATCACAAAGTTGTCTTCATCTCAATCTTTGTGATTCCGCAAGTTTTATACTTATGAGGTGAATAATAATCTAGGCTGCACTTCGGGTTGCATAAGTCCGGATTTTGAGGATATCCATACTTCTGACAAGTTGTTATCGATTTCCATCACCTGGATTCTACGTTTGATTTGATCATCCGTTTCGATCGTAAATCAGGAAATCAATTATAAGCTTAATCTGTGGGAGCAAGATTTGGTTTAAAGTCTTCAATTGAGATGAATCAACTCTTAGTTGGTGGGACTCCTTCTATGGGAATAAATTGCACGGAGTCCTACTAGGATTCAAGAGGCGGAAGAAGCGCGACTGTACTCAAATCAGTGGGAGACTGAGTTCGGGCTCAACTACATTCCAGACTGAAGTTAATTGGTAGTAGGCTAGTGTCTGTAGCGGCCTAATACATTTTGGTGTTCAATCTGGACTAGGTCCCGGGGTTTTTCTGCATTTGCGTTTCCTCGTTAACAAAATTTCTAGTGTCTGTGTTATTTCTTTTTCCGCATTATATATTGTTTATCTTTATCATTGAAATATCACAAGTTGTGCGTTGATCAATCACAGTAGATAGGTCTGACCTAGTTTGTTGGATACGACTTGATTGACCCTTGGATATTGGTCTTTGGTACCGTCCAAGAAATCTCTTAGAGATTAGGTTCATAGATTCAATTCTATAAACGTTCTAATCACAAGAGAGAAAGAGATATAACTCTAGACACTTTCCTTGATCGAGTTTTTACTCTCGGAGTTGTGTTGAGTTTGTCCATACATATTGCCTACGAAAAAGTTGGTGGTGTATTTTGTACCCCTAGTGTTTTCAGAATCGCATCTTAGATAAACTAAATAGTCTCTCTAGTTGATTGTACATTACCACTATTAGGATTATCGAATCCCATGTTGTTACCAAGGATGAACTGTTAGCCATCGACTTATAAAAACTTTGGCATGATCGAATAGGGCGACCAGGCTATAATATGATGATCCTTGTTTTGAAGAACTCACACGGATATCCCTTATTTTGAATGAAGAAGAAAATTAGACAAAAGATTTTTAAAATACAAAGTAACAATGTGCTTTCTAAAGTAACCGAAATACAATATTTTCCTATTGAAATAAGATAAGTGCAACCTTCGCCTTCCAAAGTAATTAAAGAGACCACGTATCCCATTCTTCTTCGTCTTTCTTATCGAAGGCACGTCACTCATTTTGCAAAGCTTGTTCTTTAGCAAAGACGGATCGATACCATCCTATGTTAAAGATACCAAACAAAACATTTCATTTTTACAATTAATACAAGGTGATATTTGTGTACCTATATATCCAGAATGCGTAACATTTAGGTATTTTATATTTCCGATTGATATTTTAACCCGTTGGTTACATGTTGCATTGTTGTCTACAAGAAATATTGCATTCGCAAAGCTCCTGGAACAGATTAAACGATTAAGGGCTTACAACATTGATCATCCAATCAAATCCATCAGACTTGATAATTATGGAGAATTTCAATCTAAAGGATCTGATGGTTTCTGTATGTCTAATGGAATTGACGTAAAACATCTCGTACCCCATATATGCACTCAAAATGATCTCACAAAAGCTATCATAAAAAGGTTACAGTTGATAGCCGGGAAGTTGGTTATGCTTTCCAACCTTCCTATTACTACTTGAGGGTATGCCATATTGCACACATCATTACTTATTCTCTTTAGACCCACTTCTAGCCAACCATTTTCTACGTACCAGTTGGTAATTGGATATGAGCATATTTGATCGTGCTGTATACGTGCATATTACCTCCGCGATGTGCTAATATGGGTCCACAAAGACGAGTAAGTGTTTACATTGGATATGAATCCGAACAATTATCCGCTACTTACAACCTTTGACGAACAATCTATTTACTGCTTGATTTTCGGATTGTCATTTTGATGAAACAACCTAACCGTCGTTAAAAATAACATCTCCCAAGAACGAGTGCAAGAAGAACCCTATTCTCAAGAGATAAAAATGACATCTCCCAATTGTGAACGGAATCTGCAGCACATAACATTCATGTCTACCGATGTACTGAAGATTCAATGTACATATTTTTGTATCAATAGGTCCGACAGAGAGATCGGCTAATTTGTTCACTTCACTCATACTTTTTTGTCGAGTAGTTTGATTCAGACAAAAACTGAAAAAGGCAAAAAGCTGGAGTTCCTGGTCTGCATATTGTCATAACTAACCAGATTGGGTGCTTAGATGATTAAGAAATTTGAAATGTTGGAGTCTCGGGCCTAAACTTCCTAACATGGTGGGCTCGAGTTAGAAAAGTATGAAAAGCTTCTTTGATACTACATGCATCAATGTATGTTGATTACAAATACAATTTCGTAAATCTATGATAGAATCTTTGATGTAACTTCTCAAAGGATTTAAATGCACCTGATAAGAAGAAACAAAAGTGAGAGAAGCTCTGCAAATCGGGCGAAAAAATGAGTCAACTCGGTTGGAAAAATTGAAAGATGATTTCTCCATTTTCACCTCATGATTTCTCTAGCTAGTTTTTGTCAGAGATCAATTTTGATCACTGAATCTCTTGTCAACTTTTCCATTATTAACCCTTTCTTTTCAGTTTAATTCTTTATGTTTGTTCTTTCTGGTTTGTTTTCTTTTTTACCGTGTGTCTCATCTATGCTTTGATTGTGTCTCTTTAATTACTCTTCCTAGTATCAACTTGTAACTCTTGATTATGTTTTGCTAATTTCAGGTCTCTCTACTTATCATAATATGGGAAGCATTCGGTTTTGGACCTTTCTCTTAAAAAATCTCCTCCTTATAACTTTGTTGTTACAGCCAAGTCTCATCATTGCATCCAGTTTCAAAGCAGTATTGCAAGCCTCAAATGTTAATGAGGATTTTATCAGTATGAACCAGTATAAATTTCTTTATCATGTTTATGATTTAAATGTTATTCCAAAAGAAGATCATAAATTCCATCTTTATCATGTTTATGATTTAAATTCTAGTTATTGTCTCAAAAGAAAATAAAGAAAGCAATTAAAATCGAAAGTTGAAAACAATCCAATGAAGATCATCCTACTTGTTATTAGTCACAATTATCACCAACCGTAGGTAAAGAATTCCATCAAAATTTCTAACTTTCCCTCTTTGCTCCACTCTCCCTGTCTCGTGTTTGCTACTTATGTAAAGAGTCAAGAAACGATTACTTATCTCCTAACTTTCACTAGCTTTGATCAAATTAACAAATCAATTTAGCGTGCACTCCAAACAATCTATCAATCAATCATGAGGTCTTTAAGATTATTATGTGAAAAACTTCAAGATAGAATTTGAAAACAAAAACTTAAATCATATGTTAAGAACTAGGAATTCATCCTCAATCAATAGGAAAATTAGTTACTCATGCTTTGAAATTCACACAAAATAATAATTATTAAAAGGAGAATTTTCAAGAGTTCACACAAATAACTAAAAAGAAAAATCTTAGAAAAACAGCAAAACACAAGTGATGTGTGTGTGTAGAGAGGTGTGTAAGATGTAAAAACTTCTCTATTTATAGGAAAATAAGGATTAGAATTTTTTCCTTTTGCATTCATCTTCCATTCAAGTCTTTCTCTTCTTTTCCACCTTCTCTTTCCAAATTTGAGTCAAATTCTCCATCCAATTTCTAGCCCAAAATATATAGAAAAGTCGAATTTTTGGCTCCTTGGGAGCCCCGGGAACTAAAACGCACGCCGTTAAAAGTTCTCCCGAGAGAATAGTTATTTTAGATCTTCTTCTTTATATTAAAAACTCGGAGTCAAACCCTAGTAAAAACAAGGTAGTGCCTTTCTTGGCTAAGTATTCTATCTCCTCCTTCTTGCTGTAGAAAAATCTTTGCTACTTGCCCGCACAACAACTGTTCACTAGCATACATCTACCAAGCACCATCTCATGCGGCTCTTTCACTATCCACCCCCCTTGAAATGCAACCATTCTCCTTCCCTTAGTTAATACACAAGAACCTTCAAACCTGAAAGACCTTACAACGGCCTTTTTCATAATCCCTTCTCTGTGGCACACAATCAACTAACAACACCAAATTAGCTTGTAGATTTCATCATTCTTGCGTGCATCTCAAACTACTCAATCTCGGTTCTTGTCAATTTTGACACCGGACCCAAATATCCCTCAACTAGAATGTCTCAAGAATCATCTTTTCGGCAACAAGTCTCGCCTCGTTCTTCCTGCGAGTTTCATCCACCGTTCAAAACCCATCAAGATCAATCACCGGCCTCATCCTCATCTCACCGATCGCTCCTTCTCTTCGATCTTAAATCCCTTTCTCGGAAACTTCATCCAATTCCATCTTCGATTCCTCATTCTCTCGATCGATGTAACAGATTTCTTCTCTGTGTTCCTCAGAATTTATCTGTCATCTTGAGAGTGCTTCTCGATTTAGGGTTAATGAACGGCCGCTTCTCTTTGTGTCTCGATTTCGGGCAAATGATTGAGAAATCAATTAGGATAGGGTTATACGGTGGTCTCGATCCTTACGGGTGTGGTGTGGATGGATGGGCTTGGGTTAGAGTGTATGGGTGGATCTCACACCCACCATTAGTACACCAAAAATGCTATTCTCACTCGCTTCTTTGGATAAGGGACACCTCGACCTCCCACCAACCTTGGCTGGGCTCCATAGTATTCCCTCCCCTTGGTGAAATGACAATTTTACCCTTTGCTCAAATTGAGTGATTTCTTCTCCTTTTCTCCGTGCGACTCACAGTAGCTACAAAACTCAAAACAAGCGTAAATACATAATTTACACGAAAAATAGCAAAGAAAGCATAAACTACTAGATAGTAAATTAGGTGTATTCTACACCTATCAAATTCCCCCACACTTAGACTTTGCTAAAAATCAAACTAAAAACTCACAACTTCAAAGCGTTCGCGTCCACAAGCATCAAAGAGCTATGAGGACATAGAGTTACATGTTTGAGAAACGATCGATAAGCATTTCCATGACGGCTTTTTATGGGTCACACATGTGTGCGAGGTAGGAATGAAGAGAGACTTCTTTATTTTGAAAAACCCACATCTTTTAATATTTTGAAAACCATTTTTCTGACGATCTCCAACCATATATTATTGAGGATGAGATTATTTACTCACCTTCACATCCGATTGCCAATTATGATAACACCACTCTCTCCAATAAAACAAGTTTCCGCTCCACGTCTTGATCTTCATGGTCTTCGTCTTCGGTTTCAACTATTGATGATAAACCCTTGAATTTCATAAATCCTTAACAATTTATAACTCTTTTTACCTTAAAACCTTGTCGCTAAACTTCCTTATAAATTTTCCTTCCCCACGTTATTAACAAAACAAATATTTCTCTTTGTTTTTCTCTTTCTTTTTTTTTTTTTTTTTTTTTTTTTTTTAAATTGAAACAAGAGAAATTAAATACAAAAATAAACCATGGAGAAGATTTTACCGCTTGATTCTTCACAATTTTTATCGCCTTGAAATCATAAACTTCAAAAATTCTCACCTTTTAATTTTCTTCGCTTTCATGAATAAGTCTTCATACTTGAATGTATAATTATGCTCATTGTATTGTAAGTCTTCAACATATATGTAAAAATCCGCTCATTTGTATGTTGCTTTACTTGTATTTGAAATTTGCTCTTTTCTCGTTAAGTTGCTTGTAAACCTTAAACTTTTCCAACTTTCCTTATAGATTTTGATGTCGCTCCTTGTTGATGATGAATGTGTTTACTCCGTTGTTGTCGCGAAGAGAATGGTGCTAACTGCAAATCGAACTACAAGAAGGAAGCTTTCATCTATAGACATGACCCTCATGATTGACAAAATTAGCACTCAAGAGATCAAAGAGTAGTGCTTTTATTGGTGGGAGGTTGGGTAGCTCACCAACCCGAATTAACTCACACACACTCAAAAGAAGCTCTTTAGTAATGGAAATTTTCTGGTCGGTGCCTCTCACCCACTAATGATTGATCAAAGAATTAATAACGCCTTTCTCCGCACCAAATTCTCCTCCATTATTTAACACTCAAACAAACAAGAAATCCGAATGTAGTTCTCTAACATTTCCAAGTTCAATTATGTCGGTCAAAATCTCTATGTAAACATAACTCTCTAAAATCTTTAAAAGGTTGGAATTTTTTATGTAAAACTCTTTTTTTTTTTTTTTCAAAATTTTTCAATTTTTTTTGTAATTTTTGTTTTTAAAACATGCTTAACCACTCCCCCACACTTAAACCTTACATTGTCCTCAATGTAATTGAATCCTCCTAGTAAAGTCAAGGTGGGAAATTTTAACATGATAAGAAACAAGAAAAAGAAATAACAAAAAGCAAAAGGATAAGAAATACAAAACCGATGGGTTGCCTCCCATTAAGCGCTTGTTTTAAAGTGACGGAAACATGCAAATGAAAGTTCATCAAATTCCCTTAGCAGTATGGCTTCAACCTATGGCCGACTTTGGAAACCGAATTGTCTCGAAGACTAGTAATTTCAAGCGCACCATGAGAAAAACATTAGTAAGTAACAATATATGGTCCAATCCAACGGACCTTAACTCCAGAAATAGTTTAAGGCAGAATGATATAAAGGACTTTTTGTCCCACGATGAACTTTTGTTTATGAAATCATCTTGTCATGAAAAGCTTGGTCTTTTCCCTTGTAAATACGGGCACTCATCTCTTCTAACTCATGTAGTTGTAACTTCCTTTGCTTCCCGCTTCATGAGGATTTTAACAAGATGAACCGATATAAATTTCTTTATCATGTTTATGATTTAAATGTTATCTCCGATCCAATGAAGATCAGCCCGTCTCTGACAACTCAGTGCATCCATGAAGTTTTGAATTTCAAAATTTCTAACTTTCCCTCTTTTACTCTCCGTAATCTTAGGATCTCTTCTAATAAGCCGCAAACTACTCAAAATTTTGTCAACTTTCCCTTCAGGAGATATCCCTTAGTCCTTGGAAAATATATTTTCTTTAATTATCTTAAAGGAAAAGATAATTCGATTATAACTAATTATAGTTATTTTAGCTGTCATCTTCTTCTTTATATTAAAAACTCTCAAACCCTAGTAAATACCTTTCATTCTATCTCCTCCAGAGCAAACCACTTCATAGTAAACTCTCTTGCAAACAATATGGCTTCGTCTTCAAGTAACCAAATTTCTGCCATTACCGGGAAAATGCAAAACACGCAGATTAGGGACATCTGTGCTAGAAAGATGAGAAGAGTTGTTGGTACTAAATATGATTTTGTCAAAGTTGCAGAGGACCACAGTACCACTATGATTGGAAAGCTGTTCTCTAAGGATAATTTTGACACGGATGAGATAAGGAAAGAAGTTCAAAAAGTCTGGAATAGATACATAAAAAAAGAGGTGAGAGCCATTGTCAGGAACATTTATCTCTTCAAGTTTCACTCGCTGGAAGTCATGAATGCCATTCTCAAAAAAGGTCCTTGGAATGTAAAAAAATGTCACTTGAATTTCCTAAAATATGACCCTGATATTCATGTTGATCAATGGGTCTTCTCTCATCAAGAGTGGAATTTTGAATTCAAAAATCTTCTCTTGGAACATCATTCTAATGAAATTGTTGATGAAGCTATCGAGGAATTGGGGACAAAAATATCGACTGACCCAGAAGACTGCACCCAAGTTTATGGAAGTTTTATCAAAGCTAGAATAAAAATTGATTTATCAAAACCTCTACACAGAGGAGGATGGTGGAACAATTCTGCTGGAGGAGTAACTTGGATCCCTTTTCACTGGGAAAAGCAACCTCATGCTTTGTGTCCTAAATGTTTCATAATCGATCATAAATACGAAGAGTGCGAAACTGTTGCTGATGAGATTAGAATAAGGAGATACACTAATGAAGAATACATAGTCTATATCCATGAACTAGATGCAGCCTATGGAGTAGAAATCATTGAAGATTTGGATCAGCTGATCCAAAGAATTGCCGAAGCCATTCGCAAACAAAAAGAATAAGAAGACAAAGAGCAGGAAGAGATTAGGAGTAACAAGAGATCTAGAACTGACGAGGATACTGTCAATGAGGATGGAAATTACATGGAAAATAATATCGGTATCATTCCTCCTTCAACAGAGGCGGACGCAATGGAACATGACTTGGTTGAGGATGGAGCTAAAGATTCAGATGAGTCTTCTCATGTGATGAATGGAGCTCCTACTAAGCTGGTAATTCTTCTTACATATTCTTTTAATATTTTTTGCATTAATTCTTATTCTTGTCCTCAGTTAGAGTTTTACATTTATTACAGCTCGTATTCTCTTAATAAACTGCATGTTATAGTT
Organism: Papaver armeniacum; assembly: GCA_023531295.1. Classification (NCBI taxonomy): domain Eukaryota; kingdom Viridiplantae; phylum Streptophyta; class Magnoliopsida; order Ranunculales; family Papaveraceae; genus Papaver; species Papaver armeniacum. Next base: position 29,385 of record JAJJWW010018458.1, on the reverse strand, counting down.
CTGTACGATAACTTGAGTATCAAGTTTAGTATTTCTATCTTGCTTATCAAAATGAAAATTATGAGTTGGAACTGTCAAGGCTTCTTAGGAAAGGAAACAAGGGAGCATATTATGCATCTTAATAATCTTCATTCCCAGACATCATCTTCTTATGTGAAACTAAGATAAATGATAATAGGATCCTTAAGCTCACTAACTGTCTAAGAATTCCCAATACTACTTATGTTCCTTCAGTTGGTCAAGCTGGTGGCATTGTTCTAATGTGGAAAGATGGTTTCTGTTTAGAAATTGTAAACTCCTCTTCCAATATGTTTCATGCTCTTGTAACTAATGACCCTTGAGGAGGAGAATGGTTTCTCTCATGTGTCAATGGCACACCTTATAGAGAAAACCAAACTGCTCAATGGGAATACATTAAGAATCTCGATAAAGTGGTAAAAATTCCATGGGTCCTTATAGATGATTTAAACATCACTTTTGATCTCATGCGAGAGAAACACAAACACTAATACTACCTCTGATGATGTTATAGATCTTATTAGAGAAGCTAAATTGCTGGACTTAGGTTATAGTGGAAACCCTTTTACTTGGACTAGTAATAGTCGTGGAACTGGTAGAATCAAATCTAGACTAGATAGATCTCTAGTTAATAATGATTGTCTTATCACTTTCCCAGATTCTAGACTACTTTATCTTCCTATAAAAGGTTCAGACCATGCCCCTATATTGTTCTTTGCATACTAATTTTTCAGGTTCAAACAAAATATGGAAATTCTTTGAACATTGGTTGCAAAAAGACACTTGTGTGAATGAAATCAAGAATGCTTGGGTTTCTGATACTTCAGGGTCGGCTGCTTACATCATGTCAGATAAATTGTCAAACACTAGACATATTTTATCTCTGTGGAGTAAAAATATTTTTGGAAATATACAAGGAAGAATTACAGCATTGCAACAACAACTGACTGAACTGTAACACACAGATGTCCAAGGCATTCATACTGAAAAGGTTATAAATATAGAGAAGGAAATTGACTCACTAAATGAAATACAAGCTTCCTCCTATAGACAGAATTCAAAGGATCATTATTACAATGATTTAGACAAGAACACAAAATATTTTCACTTCAGAGCAAACCAATGAAGGGTGAGAAACATGATAGACTTTCTACAAGCTGCTGATGGAACATGGTGTCAAGATAAAATTCTATAGAAGAACTTCTTGTCTCACACTTCAAAAGAATTAGTACTACTTCAAATCCATCTAACAGTGCATAATTCTTGCAACACATTCCTGCTTGTATCTCAGATGAAGACAATGTTGTTTTAATATCAGTTCCTTCTGCACAAGAAATTCATCATGCACTTAAACTAATGGACCCTTGGACATCTCCAAGACCAGATGGGTTTCCTCCTGGTTTTTATCAATCTCAGTGGCTTCTAGTTCAAGATGATGTGTGCAAACAGTTCAATCTTTCTTCAGTTCGGGCTTCATCCTAAAGAAACTCAACAATACAAGAATAACCCTAATTCCTAAGAGTTCATCAGCTCATAAGCCTGAAGATTTCAGACCCATTTCTCTTTGTAACACAATATACAAGCTCATCTCCAAGACAATTGCTCTAAGACTAAAGAAACACATGGAGAGAATTATTTCTCCATTGCAATCTGCATATATTCCTGGCAGACTCATTTCTGAAAATATTTGTTTAGTTCAAGAGCTTGTGAAGGCAATGAGAAGGAAAAAAGTTAGAACAGGTCATCTTGCACTTAAAATGGATATGTCAAAAGCATTTGACAGACTTGAATGGTCCTTCCTCATGGATTTGCTCAAAAAAATTGATTTTCTGATAAATTTTGTCATCTCATCATGCAGTGTATCAGTACTACTCAGGTGGAAATTATGGTTAATGGTTCTCCTACTAAATCATTCAAACCTTCAAGACGAATTAGATAAGGAGATCCCCTATCTCCTTATCTTTTTATCCTAGCTATGGAAGCATTCTCTAGACAATTGAATCATTGTGAGAATATGAATATGTTAACATGCATGAAGATTTCAAGAAGTGCTCCAAAAATTAACCACTTGTTGTTTGCAGATGATTGCTTACTCTTCTGTAAGGCAAACCAGATACAAACTAACAAGCTTCTCAGTCTAATTCAAGATTTCAATACTTGCTCAGGTCAGCTTATAAATTTCCACAAATCTGCAGTTTATTTCAGTAACAACATGAATCCTCATTCTTGTCAGCTCATCAGTGGACTACTTCAGGTCAGACAATTAAATATTGAAGAAGATAAATATTTAGGGCTCCCATTTTTTGTTGGTAGAAACAAGAAAATACCTTTCTCAAGTCTTGTCAGCAAGATGGAAAACAAACTCTCAAGATGGAATGGTTCAAATATGTCTGAAGCTGGAAGAGGAGTTATGATCAAAAATGTTACTAATGCAGTCCCAGTTCATTACTTGACAACATTCAAGATGCCAGATAATACAATTGATCAATTAAATTCATTACATCAAAAGTTTTGGAGGAACAAAAAATCTAATAGAGGTAAGCATCACATTACTTGGAGAAGTGTGAACAACCCAAAAGAAGAAGGAGGTCTTGGTTTCAGGGATTTACATTTATTCAATAAAGCTCTCCTTGCAAAATCAGCATGGAAATTGTGTTCTGATACTACTTCTATTTTCTCGGTCTCTCTACAAGCAAAATATTTTCATGATGGCAACATCTTTAATGCTGCAGAAAAGGATAACTCAACATGGTCTTGGAAAAGTATCAGCTCTGAACTGCCTTTCATCAAAACACACAGTTGCTGGTGTGTAAGTAATGGTAGAAAAATCTTAATATGGATGCATAGATGGATCCCCGAACTAGATCTCCCTCCAGAACCAAAAATTAGTGCTTCTCATGCTCAAGATTATATCTATCTTCATCAATTATTCTCTGCAGATTCAGTTGGTTGGAATATAGAACTAATCTTTTCTCTATTCGACTCTCAAGTTGCTGCTCTAATTCTGAACATCTCTATTCATACTTCTCAAGAGGATAAACTGATATGGACACTTGAAAAAAGCGGTAAATTCTCAGTGAAGTCATCTTATAACATAATGCTCAAAGATAGAAATGGTAACATTTCAGTGGGAACAAGAATGCAAGGTATTTTTAAGAAGCTATGGAGATTTCTAGTTCTTCCAAGAACAAAACAGTTCATGTGGAAATGTGTTAAGAAGATCTTCCAACAAGAGATAAGCTTCAAGGAATTATTCATGATGAGAACTTCAGCTGTCCATTTTGTTCTCATGAAATGGAAACAACATCCCATATTATACTTGATTGTCCTTTTTCCAAGGCTATTTGGTTCGCTCTTATGGGTCTGCACACTGTCCAGGGTACCTTGCTAGCAGATTGGATATGTGACTGGTTTGATAAATTAATTGTCAGACAGATACAGGAAACCGAACTTTGCAAGATAGGAATCATAGCATGGTGCATCTGGATTTCTAGGTGTGATGTTGTTTTCAATGGAGCAGCACCATCTCCTGAAAACATCATCCAAAGATGCAAAAGAGAATTTGATGTCTTAGATTATAAACCTCTCAAAAACCATAGAGTTCTAGAACCTCAAAATAGGGTTAATCTTCACTGGCAGCCACCATTAAAGGGTCACTTTAAAATAAATTCTGATGGCTCCTTTATATCTAGTAACAATACTGGTGGAATTGGACTAATTTGTCGTGATTTTGCAGGTGCGCATCATGGATCAAAGTGTATCTATTTAACCAAGGCGAATAGTCCAGAGCAAGCTGAGAGTAAAGCTCTATGGGAAGCAATGCAATGGGCTTTGGAGAAAAATCTGGAGAAAGTGACCTTCGAGCTGGATGCAAAGCTTGTAGTGGACGCAGTCTTGGGAGATTCTATAAACATCGACTGGCGATTACATAATTTGATTTTAGATATCAAGAATTTATTAAGTACTCATCCCGACTGGCGATTACATAATTTGATTTTAGATATCAAGAATTTATTAAGTACTCATCCCTTTTGGCAATGTAGCTATGTGCCCTAAGAAAAAAATAAAGTGGCACTCTCTTTCTAAATTAGCTAGAACTCAATTTATTAGTGGTGTTTGGATTATAGCTCCTCCGGTTGAAATTGTTGATCAACTGCATAGGGATGCACACAATGTAACCGCTATTTAAATTTCAATTCAATATTTTAGTTTCAAAAAAAAAAAAGAGACCAATTGAACAAGTGACACAGAAATTATACTTGAAGTTGAAACTACTTCCATCAGTAAGACTTAAAGGGAGATCTCTTTTACATAGTAGTATTTAGTGGCAGAAATAAACCGATGGTTGTTTTTATTTTAGATATTACATGCTTCAAAACCTAAATGGTAACTAGTTCCTTAGCCGCCTGCCACCTCCAGCACCTGCAACTCTGAAAGAATTATCTTTGAAAGTTCAAGTGGGCTTTTGGACCAAAATTCTTCCATTTTCATTGTGCAGCAAATCCAAATACTCCCATCTTCATCAGGCTGCGACTGCACAGGTGGCATTAACAGCCTTCCTTTTGCTTTGAAAGGATTGCAACTTGCGGCTTCCCATAGTAATTGCAGCAGCCTTTAGCATGTTCCGCGGATCAACAGATTTCACTTGGATAAGCTACAAAAGAACAGAAAATTTAAATAAAAAGAAAAAGAATACCAACTATTATGAGCAGAGCTGTGAAATTGTAGCACTTACATGTTTATCACTCCCGTACCAACATGCCCTCCTTGGGGCGGAGTGCCATGTTGTTACTTGATTTTTGGTGATTAGCTTTTTAGAATTAATCCCATCCAAACAGCCAAGGACATATCTATGACTGTACTATATGCACTTAGATGTATGGATAAGATTGAATTCAAGTAGCAAAGCACCAAAAAATGAAGTAGCAAAATTGTACTCCTCCACGGAGTGGGAGGTTGTCAATTGTGCTCTTGCACCAGGTAACTGTTGTTGTTATCGTTCTTAAACCGTTTCATTATCGATTCAGCACAATCAATAGAAATTCGTTTTGCTGCTTCGAAAACACACTTTCGATACGAGAAATCTTCAACGCTACCGTCAGTTCTTACTACATTGAAACAACGAGAATTATACTTGGGATGGTACCCAACCTGTCAAAATTGCAAACAAGAATAGATCACGAACTGAACTTATTTCTAACCAACCACAAATAAAGTTCAATTTATGTTCTACGAATAATGAGACTACCAGACGACAAAGCAAAATCTATACTAGGATTTGAAGATGAAAGTTTAGCAGTCATAGCAATTAGCAGTAACCACACGCCTGATCTACCTGCCTTCTGAAAAATCTTCAATCCTAAAATGTTCTGTTATAGTTCCATATCAACCCTAAAATGCTTTGCAGCCTATATTGGTTTGAAACCATGCAAATGAGTTGGAATATAGAGACACTGTGAATGGGCTCTATGCTAAGAAGCTCACTCCATGTAGACTTATGCATAACCTAGCATGATTGTCGGACACTCCTTGAGTAAAGAACACAGAAACCTAACATTCTCTGAATTTGATAATTACCTTAATTTCACTAAGTCCAGATCCCACCTTCTCATTTCCTCGAGGGTGGTAACTCAAAGCACAAAGCATTGTGGATTTCTCGCCTTCGTTCAAAGAATGACCGACTGGATACCTGCAAAAATGAAAAAGGAAAAAAAAATACTGTAAGGAACTTCACATATCTACCTTTAATAGCAAGAAAGAATAAAGTAAATGTGGAATTATAGACGAATAGCTTACTTGTACAAGATGTTCTGCAATGTAAAGACCATGTCTAATATGTCATTTTCTGAAGGAGAAGCGCTGCCATCTGCCTTTGGGGTGCTTTCTGACTTAACGGGCGTAGCTGGGATTGCAAATCCATCTGCATATGAATATTTACCCCATTTGTCACCTTTTTTAGGGGACGCCTTTCGCGAGTCTTTATAACTCGGTTGGGTAGATAACGTATTAAAGATATCCAGTTTGTCAACTTGGTAATCCTGCCAACAGTTAAAAGATTATAGAAACAACTGAAGGGATCAAGAATGGAAATGAACGTGAAAATCAAAAATATAAAGAAATAAGTACATGATATACATAGACAACAGTAAATTTGTTAAATTGTAAAATATCATCAATATTATTTGCTGGTTGACAGATGAAAAAGCAAGTATTAATCCAAGTATGAAATACCTACATAATTCCAATAACCTACTTTTCTTTTTTCATATATATGCAGCTAATTGCTCAAGAAAATACAAACAGTAAAAAACTAAATTGATGGCATGGAACCAATGCAACCAAAAAGTAATGCTCCTAAATACTGGCTACCGTCAAATAATCGATCTGGGGTTGTCCAAATTCTACATTAGGTTTACTTCAATTCCAATTATCAATCCTCACCTTGAGCAAGTCATTTTCTTTCAACACATAGATACAATTGACAATTTCAATGACAATATATAGCAGTACCTTTTGCGAATAAATAATCTCAAAGTTGCCACCAGTGCCAATGGGAACTTTCTTTCCCCATGCAACTGCGTCTAGGGTCCCTGAAAGATCATCTTTAGCTTCATCCTTTGCAGCTTGGACGAAATTGAAGAGAGGTCTCTGCAAAGTTCCATGTGAAAACAAACAACAAAATGTTTAAATGCTGTAAACATTACCAGGTTACATGATTATAAGTATGCATGGGAAATGAGATATGTGAGGACTAACACTGAAGCATGCTTGATTAAATGGAGATGGGGTGGATGTCTGAGTTATTAATCCTTTGGCAGTTAAACCGAGAAACTCCCCTGTAAAAGACAAACGATCTGCAATGAGGAGCAGATGTTCTTCAAGAATACTCTTTCCTATATCAGATGTTACAGACTTCAAACTCTGCAAATCAGACAAAATAAAATATAAATCCATGGGAAAAACTGTAACATACTCAATTTTAAATGCTTATGAGAAAAAGTATGGCCAGATTTCCTCACTCTGAAAAAGTGTGCCCATGCAGCCTCTATCCCGTAGGCATGAGATACATCATTGATGCTGTTCGGATAACTGCGTTCCCAATCGATTAGATCCATAATGGGGAGACAGGCATTCTTAATAATACTCCAGAACTTGAAGTTCTTGAACTTTCTGGCCATGGAAACTCTTAGACACATTTCACCAGAAGAACTTGCACGAGATCCCCTGGGCAAATCATTCCACACGATATCTACTTTCTCAACCTCCACGAACCCTAGGCACCAAACAAATCAATTATCAGATAATATATTTGAAGTATTCAGCAAACAAGATATAACCTCTATCTCTCTAGTAATTCATTCATTTACCCCCTATCCCAACCTCATGAAACTTTACAAGACACTAAAATTGCCAAGTTACACCACCAAGGTCAAAACTGAGCACACCCATACAGATGTTTGGTAAAAACATAAATCTAATAAGACGTTAAAGACAAAAAAGCACACATTAACAGAAGGAAGAACCACTTTGTACATGTCATCTCAACGTTTCTGTTACCAGTAACAAAAATGATAGTCACAGAGTACCCTCACAACATTTGCAGAACTCTCAACATAAATCTAATAAGACGTTAAAGACAAAAAAGCACACATTAACAGAAGGAAGAACCACTTTGTACATGCCATCTCAACGTTTCTGTTACCAGTAACAAAAATGATAGTCACAGAGTACCCTCACGACATTTGCAGAACTCTTAACAGTGAATAGACAAATAAAAATATCAAAAGATTCACTATCGCATTCTAGACAAAACTTTTAAAGAAGAATACAAAGGAAAAGATAATGGCCATGCACTGACAAGATATTGGAATAAAATAGCCTAAACAATTTACTCTAAGAAGTACTAATCTTATGCATTTATGTTGTTGTCAATTTCCGATGTGATAAAGATGAAACTGCCATTCTACGAGACGTTTTTGATATATCAAATATTTGAATAACAATTATAATTAAAACCTATCTATTCTACTTCAATAGGTTGACCACAGAGATCAGTAAAAATAAAAAGTTGCTATGTGTCTCCCTCTACCCCAACAGTTGTCATCGCGGCATTGATTGCCAAATAAATCCTATTCATCCATTAAGTCACTGAATTTATATTCAGGCTAAAAACTAATTACTTTTGAGAAGATATGATGCTAACATTTGCAGGCAACATACAACCAGGTAAATGGAGCTTGGGAAAATAATTGTGCAACAAAAAAATATTGTGTTGAAATGGAAACCTTTGATGACTGTCCCAAGCAAAAATGGCATCATCACGTCACGAACACCAGCCAATGGGTTCGAACAACCCTCTTCGATGTCAACAGACCCCACAATACAACTGGTTTCAGGACCAGCCATCGAGCAGTGGCTGCAATTAAGTTAGCCAAGTCAAAGTAGGAAAATATGGGGTTTAACTAAGTAAACGTTGTTAGATGCTTTCTAAAAAAAAAGTCTACATAATAATTTCAAAAGTACTTAACAAATGAAGATGTTGGAAAGTGTTCTAGTGTTGTACAAAGATGTGTTACATGATAACCAAATAAACTAGCCATGATGGTGTCAATGTCCAGCACACTTATTAAACAAAAAAGAATTACGGATGTGGCATTCCTTGACTCTACACGGCAGGAAAATATTCTATTTATGTTATGCTCTTGATTTCATTCACAAAAGTCCTTTAAATTCTTATTTGTGGTTTGCATTATTTTTCCAATGCATGTAAAATGGTGAGGGTTTTTCTGCATTTCCTTAACTTAAATATACACAGTGTAGGGTCTGTGTAGCATAGAAGAGAAAGAAAAATCAGGATAAAAAACATGTAGCTTTGTAAATCATCAGCTCTGCTATTTAATAAGAGCAACCTTCTGCTATCAAGATGCATGACTGGCAGTTCAAACTTCTGTTTGCTCAAGTTAGAGCAACAATTCTTTTCAAGAGCATTCGATATAGATGCAACATTCAGCCCTTTCTTCTGCATCTCTTCCTGAAAATTTGTGCGAAGTAAGGGCTAAGAAAACTGGAATACAAAAGGCAACAGTTCACGTTGAGAATATTCAGAGTTGTAATACCTTGCTAATGTGAAAGTGGCAGATCCATGGACTAAGATGGGTCTGACAATTTTCTTCAGAAAAACTAATATCCGCAAGACATAGCAAAAGAAACTCGATTAGCCTGGTAATTGACTTAAATACTAACAGATTAGTAAGCACCATCATGAAAATTAAGAAACTCACACAATTGCAGTGTCAGAAATAACTTCAGAAAAAAGAACTTTCTCCAGATGACTCTTAACTGCTATGGCTCCATACTCAGATCCATAATTCAATCTTTTTAGTTTCTTAGACAGAAACAGTGTTACATTCTGGACCTCCGCTGTCTTCGTCTTTGAAGACATCAATAATTTCTGTAAAATCAAGTTATTAAGACTCTATAATCACTGCTAAACTCATAATTACATGAACTAACTCTACAAGTAGCGAACTCATGAAAACAGATCTAAAATAATAAAATAGAAAATAGCACAAGCAAACCTTTAGCTTCAGCAATAAAGAATCTTCCACACTAGAAAGTGGCTTATCTAAGGCGCTATATGCTGCTTCAGAAATGGAGCATGCAGCCAATGAGCCCACAGGTTCACCGCCACATCTTCTGTCACTGCCAGTACTAATCTGGCAAGATATCTCATCCTCAGTGGATGTAACCTTATCTGATACACCATAAGAGAATTGGACAAGCTGGTTTCCATATGCATTCCTAACCGTCCCATCATACGCAAGGTATAAATCGCGCATGTAGAACATAATCTTTCGAAACAAAGTTCCAGGAATCTCAGCATTTTCTCCAAAAGAACTATCCCGATTTGACACCGAATGCACATAACATTCTAAAGGGTCCAAGCCACTGAGGAAAGAATTTTCAATCACGGCGTAAAGAATGTGGGATCCAGGAGTATCAACATCTCTATGATTCCTTGCAGAACATGAAAGCATGCTGGGCACTCTGAAAGATAATGGAGAACTCGAATGTTGTAAACCAAGACACAGGCTTTGGTGAACTAATTTCAGTAAACTACCCTTGCTTCCCGATCTAACCATAGCAAGCATCGAGTTTTCCTTCGATGCATAATGGTACACCAGCCTTTGGACATCACGAAAGACATCCTGATATGCACCAATGTTTATTTCGGTCAAGTCATATAACCTGTTGTCGATATCATCCACTTCAAAAGTTTCACAATTATGTGTGTCTTCACTATCTCTCAGAAGATTCTCCATACACACGTACGATTTATCAAAAAGTCCTTGGTTCGAAATGCTTGGGTAGCTTCTTGTACCACCCATGCTCACTTCCTCAACCATATTTCCTCTGGAGCATGAATTAGAAGATAGGTATATATCTGACAAAGATACACTAAAACCCCTCATTGATATCCATTCCAACAAAATCTCCTGAGCAGAAAACAAGATGTCAAGAGTTTTATCCCCATAATTCCTGACCAGAGTAGAGTAAATGCTATCATCCGTATCTTGCAGCCAAGCAGACTCCAGTGAAGAAAATAGAATCTCTCCCTCAGATACGCAAATACCATTCACTGGAAAATCAAAATTAAAGTCTTGCGGCATTAACATGCTCAGTAGCTGCTTACCAGTCCACATAGATCTCTGAAAATTGGGTGCTTTAACAATAGCAGGAGAGCGAAAATGATGAGAAGCCAACATTTCGAACTGCTCGATGGGTCGCTGATGCAAGCATGCTTCAGCCTCCCTCACTTCTGGTGTGGGTGCTTTCACAATGGCAGGAAAGGGGGAGAGATGGAGAGACAACATTTCTAACTGCTGAATTTGTGCTTTATTCAAGTAAACATCATCTTTCCTTAGCAAATAAGCAGCAGCTAAGCTATCATGACTCAATGAAAGTAGGCTCTGTCCATTTTGTCCATTTACTAGTTGCTGGTTTAAAGTAACAAGCTCCCTCAACTCCACCCTGGAGTCAACGGATTGTGGAACATAACATTGAAGACAATCACCATCAAAATCCCCACGGAGAGGATCACATATAAGAGGGTTTAAGGAAGCAACTGAGCCTGTTGGAAGGATCTTAACAGATAAAGCGATTATAGAGTGTTGATGCAAAGATGGAGGTCGATTAATCATCACAAGATCGCCTTCTTCTAAAGGCCTATAGACAGCGTCACCAATTTTCAGATCGTCCGTCTTGAGCACGCAAGCCTTTTTACCCTTTCTCTTTACAATAAGGACTCCCTTCTCCAGAAGACGGGAATTGGCACACATATTTAACTTTTGCCAATTCCACGAGTTTAGGCACTCAGTAACCTCCAACCTCTCTGCAATATCATTCGGTATACCAATTTCACCCAATTTGATCCTCGGGTCACCAACGATAACCATACGAAAAGAATTATCTGTCATCTTGCCAAGCATAACATCTTTAACCCATTGATGACCAGTTTTAGAAGAATCTGGTTTCTTGTTCGAAAAATCAAATTTATTGGTGGAAGAATCTAATTTATTGTTGGACGACTTTCCACGGTTTAGCTGCAGTAAGAATACATGAACAAAATAAATAAGGGGATAACCAAAGTGTTAACAATAATAGTTGATTGTGGAGCTTAGGGACCTATTATAATTCAGTTGATTTATCATTACCAAAAGGGCAGCATATACACCGCCCCAGTTAGTGTTTGGAATTTGAAATACTTGTTACTGTTTTACTTGCCTTGGAAACACTTAAGCAGTCGGCCACGCGGGAGCCAAGTTCATTAGCACTTCTTTTAAAATCAACAAGCCTTTTGTATGCTTTGGTACGATCATCCTGGAAAAGTAACCGAGTTACGGAAGAATTATAAGACAAAAAACAAACATGAAGTCACCAAAAGATGGCAACCAACCAGGCACCTTTCCCCGGGACAAGAAACAATACTTACAAAAATCATACTCTGCCCAGTAGTGAGTAGATTTGCCATCTCCACCACGCGGCCACAATTGGGTGTAACTGATATTGCAGAAAGAAAAAGCAATATTCGCTTTGGAACAAAGCTTTTGACAAAGTTCGGATCAACATCCTTTAATATATTAGAAACCTGAAAATGGGGACAAAGAAGATCATGGATCGATACATAAATCAAGCTACAACAGAGAAGGAACCACAATGAGAGCATGAGAACACCATATATGAGGGAAGTTGTTTTCTACTCATTCTGACTGCCGGTTATGTTGTTCATACAATTGGTCAGAAGTCTATCACACTATAATACTTACCTGCGCAGAAACTGCTTCAGGGGCCTAATGCATTAGTTACCGTAATCAATTGTTTTGCTAAGGTCATCTTGGAGCTCTACCCTTTAACTAGGAAAGGATGCTATCAGTCTTAAACAAATTTCATCTTCCATGTATTCTAATCTTATAGAGATGTGTAGGTATGAAGCTGTGCATCAGAGTATATTCCATCAAAAGAATATGAATGAGAATGAAGTACCACACATGATGTTACCTGTAATGGTGTCAGAGATCTTCTGTGGGATTTATAATCAGTTTCTACTTGTTGTGGGTCTTTCATAATAAAATCCCAGTAATCCATTGGCAGTTCAAGACCCTTACTGAAGTACTTCCTAGGAATCTTGTCTGTCACTTCTACAATAATTTCTGAAATATTCTTTCCAAAATAATCTCTCGCACTCGCAGCTTTAAACTTCATTTTAGGATACCAATCAGTTGAGCTTTTCTGTTTCATGAACAAATCATTCTTTTAAATGATGTAGCAAAAAGGATAGTGGTGCACTTAGAAACCTTCATTGGGAGGGTAAAATAAAAGGAAAATACTAAAATAGGGACAATGCAACACACTTACAACACAATATTTGCACGTAAATTGTTGAGCATAATATGGCGAAGCTGAAGTTTCTGTCATTGAGCTCGGGCCCTAGTACACATGCACAAGTAGATTAAGACTTCAGATCTACCATCAGCAAGACGTGGAGTATTTGTATACACCAATAAAGATTAAATCAAATAAAACTTAAACCAAGAACGCCAAAAATATAGTTATTCTTTATCAACTTTCCAAAAGATATTATTGTAAATCAAAAAACATTGGCAAAATGGACAACCCATCCTTCATTTTAGTTTATAATCAATGAGCCTCGTAATAACATCTTGTTAAACATCTGAGAGAGTTGATATACTGGCACTTGTTGATGACCAAATGCTGGGACAGCATATAAGAACCCCCTGCATAATAATATTTAAGGGTACGAGTACCAAGGAAGTGTTCAAGTACATACTTGCACCAGAAGCTGTTCAGCGCAAATCTTTTTTCAAAACGCCAAAGGAATCTCTAAAATTCACTTGATGTTTACATCTTTTACTTAGTGTGAGGCTTGACATAAACTCTATTCTTGCTCATTCCATATTCTACCTACAGGATTTTTAAATTATGTTGATCTGTCCTATTGCCTGGATTAACATTAATGCCTTTGGGGCTTAATCCAACATTCATTCGCTTAATGAATGTTTTGCTTACTTCCCGATTGATGTATTCTCATTTTTAGATCCTAAAGTTTTATTAACTAATGTGAAAGAGACAAACAAGATTCTTAGTTCTGCTGTTTATCTAACAATAAATTTGACAAGAAAGTGTTGAGTTCGTGATCTTCTTAAAAACCGAGCTAGAAACAAACAAAACAAATCTATCAACCTAGAATTCTGCAAACATTTTCAATTGCAATTTACTAAATATCTATCAACCTTAGGGCTATATCAAATATAAAAACTCAGCACAATGAGTAAGGTACCTGACCTTCGTCCTGACAGACTTGCAACCCGGACAGACTTGATTCAGAATTTGCACAATTTCTGAAGTGAAAAAGGGATGGAAAAGATCTATTGGCAATTTAACAATCCCATTATGTCCTGCAAATACACGAGAGCATAACTCAGCACATTCAGAAACATGGAAAAGGCAATATAAGCATACAACTCACTAAGCGACATTCTTGTACGTCTCTGTCCACACCTTCGCAGGTTTTTATGTCTTTGGCCCCGCATGTTGTACACTCGGATGACATATTTGGTACCCCCATCTTAGGATCTGTAACATCATTCACAGATTCTACTGAGACGGCGGAATGCTTTTCCTGAAAATAATATACACAAACATAACACAGGAATGTTAAAAAAAAATACTCAAACAACAATCCAAATACATGCCGATAATTATTGTCCCTGCAACACCTAAAACTAATCAACTACCTTTAGTAGCTATACAATTAGAAAAGTAAAACATTTTATCGAACAACAAGTAGGCATTATAAGTGTAAAGAGAGTGATCATGTACCAAGTCTTCTTCAGTCAAAAGACTAAACTTTATGCCAGTCAAGACAGCAGTAGGCTGCTCTAGAATCACGTCTGTGTCCATACTGGCTGGCTTCACCTATTCTTGTGTTTATAATTGCATCACCCTATACAGTAGATCTCAAAGAATGTTAATTAGAACCAATATAATAGAGTCTAGATCATCTTGAAATGAGGAATTGGTAATTGTGTGATGGGACTTGATGTTGAAACTCTTGAAATATCATATTTTAACAGCCTTGGGAAAAATATAGATCCATTCACTACGGCGGATAATTCCCAATCAATCAACTATATACCAAGTTTTACAATACACCCAAGAGGAAAACAATGAACACAGCGGCTCTGAAGCAAGAGGTGAAAGTTGCAGGCCTTACCGAAAAGAAGCATTAGAGCAGAAGCCATTGAACAGCTGAATACGAGAGTACCTACAGGGAAAAAACTACAACTGATTAGAACAACTTGTGCACAACATAAATTAGTGAAATAGACCAGAACTCAAGAGAAAAAGAAACTTTAGTCTAAGCCCATTCTTCATTATAAATCAACACATAAATCAATGTTCAGGTACCAACATATATTCGATGTTAAGAACTGCTCAATTCCTTAACATAGATCGGCAATTAGATCAACTCATTTATAGAATGATCGAACCATTAATTCGACAACATTTAAAATGAAAAAAGAAAAGACCGAAAATCAACAAATTATAAAAACTAAACACAATTACACAATAGTGGCAATGTCATTGCTGACCAACTCAAGAAATCGAGACCTTCACTAACTCATTGTACTAGTACTATCCTCAGGTCATCATATTAAAATAAAAACAAGTTTCTAATCCATCAAAATAGGAATTTACTCATACTTAACATTGTACATAATCAGGTTCCAACTTTAAATCTATGTTTACTAACTTAACAGAAAAAAGGCGAATTAATAAACTCTTTCGGTTTTTTCAAATCTTTGCTAAAACAATTCAACTTTCAATTCCACAACATTCAAAAATCAAAAAATTATCGAAAATAAACACAACGCTAGTACTATCTCTAAAATCATTCCATAAAAATTACAACAATTCTACTCCATTAGAAAACAACAAAAACACGAATTTCCACATACTTAAAACCACCAAATTCTCACAATGTACTTAATCAAGTACCAACATTAACCAATCTAAAGTAACTCCCTCACAAAAAGAGGAACAAAAATCAAAATCACTCGTCACTTTTTCCGCCATAACACTCAAATACAGCCGTCAGAAAACACAAAATCAACAAAAAGTACCGAAATAAACACAAAATACAGATCAAATCAACATGCATTATCATCCAAACCAAGATTACCACCAAAAAAAACTTACAACTAATACTACAACGACAACTCTAAAAACAACAAACAATTTCAGAATCTATTCTTTTGATAAACAATCTATTAACAGAAATCACTTTCTTCAAACACAATCATAATCAACGAATCAAAAGAAACTTTTACCAAAAGAGAAGAATGATGAGAACTTTTTTCCCCCTAGGTTTTGAGTATTCTTACCTTTTTTCTGAATGCAGAATCAGCTCTGTTACACAGTTCTCTCTGCTTTTTCAATTACAGAGAAGAGAACGAGAACTTCAAGAAGAACTTCGATTCTCTCTAGAATCTACTCCTCAGAAAGATTTTAGAGAGAGAGGTGGTGGGATGGAGAAGTGTGTAAAAAAAAAAAAAAAAGGAGAGCGCAGTCGAAGTTCACGGAGAAGGGTGAAGACAAAAAGTTAAGTTTAATTAGAGAGTTGATATGGAGCGTTGAGATTGGTTTTTGAGGAGGATTTAATGCCCCCGTACTATTAGCCTTCAATTCTAACCTTAATTACAAATCTACTCGTGCTCCTCCTCCTGCTGCTTCTGAGGTTTTATACGACACCCATTTGGGTTATTTCCCCCTTTTTCTTTCTTTAAAGTTTTAAGTCATTTTATTGTCATTCTCTTGAGACTCTTTAAAATGATTTACGGAAAAGGGCTTCGTCTTTTTGTTTTCGGAAAGGTTGATTGAGAGAAGGAAGTTTAAAGTCATTTTAGGTTTTCTCATTTTTTTCAAAAAGTTTTTGGAATTATATATATAAACTTAAAATTAAAATATAATATAAGTTCAACTTCCGAATGAAATTCTTAAATAATCCATTAGATTCCAAGTTCACACTAGAAACTATGAATTAAAAACTAAAAACTTAAGTATTCAATAAAATATTAGTGAGGTAGCTTTGGAAAATTTATAATCTCTTTCTTTTTCTTTAATCTGCGTGAAAATACATAAATGTTTATCTAAATCCGCTACCTAATTTGAACTCGGTCAAAACTCCGTTTAATAATTCGTTGTTTGGCAGTAATTCGAAACAATATAGTTACGTGTATAAATTAATTTTAGATTTTTCGAATTAAAATTAGTTTGCCAAAACAGTTTTAAATTCTCAAGGTATATGCGAACACTTTCTTTTTAAATAGGAAAATTAAATAAGTTGGACTAAATTGGAAATTGGATGTTGTTCGAATCTCTTTGGATGGAGTTTTGAAGCCAAACAAGAAGTTCAGTTTCCCATTCTTGACAAATAGACAAACTTCCTGCAAACTTGTTGATCTCGTCAGCTACATTATTCGTGTCTCTATGAGTTTAAACACACGACCAAGAACTAAATTATTTGAGAATAACTAGATGATCGGTAATAAAATTTAAATTGGTCCATTTAATTGCAGAGAAATTTCCACTCATCGTGTTCATGACATTCTGACAATCTCCTTCAAAGAATACTTTTAATAGCCTTTTCTCTCCCATTATTATTACAGAAATCACTTTCTTCAAACATAATCATAAAGATATCTATTAAAGTATATGACTTAATTAAAGAAAAAATATTAATTTTGAATGTTTTTCCATAGTCTTGGGAATCCTCAAAGTTATGGGGAAGAGTAAAATTTTATGGATTTAATATCAGAACACTGTAACGAAAAGAGCTAGATGCATGAATCCAAATTTATACACACCAAAAAATAGGGTGTACAAATACTCACTTGATTTTTATATTTACATGTAATATTAAGAGAAAATAATTAAAATAGTAATTGGGTAAATTTTTTTCCGAAACTTATCGAAAAAAGAAAATTGCATTATTATTTATCTTTTGCCAATCAACAAAAGCAGTAAAATAAAAAACATTACTCCCTCCGTCTCTAAAAGATAGGCAGGTTTCCTAAAAAAGAAAGTCAAACATTACGATTTTACTACTTTGCCCGTCATAAACAAAAATCGATCATAAATGTCGATGTACGTAAATACCGAAAAACGATAAAGCAGTTTGAAGAACTCGGTTCTTTGCCATTGATTTTCGTTGATACAAAGGGATTGGAAGTATTTGTATGTAAAGGATTTGGATGGATTTTTGAAGCGAGAAGTTATTGAAGATTAAGGTACGAGTATTTGTTGATTGGTTTGAGTTTTCAAACGAGAAAACAGTTGAAGCAGAAGGGATTGTTGTCATCGATTTGGTGATGAGCGGGGGGATTAAGAAGTGCTTCTGAGTTCAGTTAGATGAGATTAAGAATGGGTTATTGTAGAATTCGTAACTAGAACGAGAATTCACTGGTTTCGGAAGAGTTTTTTTAAGCTAAAAATCAGCCCAGAATTGATGTATATGTCGTTGATTTTATGGGTTAATGGTTGCTCATTGATGATGTTTAGAGTTTCTAAATGATTAGGAATATTGGGTTTGCAGGGAAAGAGTATAGTATAAGAGGCATAACACGCACTACAAGCTCAGGTTTTGCATCCCAATTTTACGCCCACAAACTGTCTTAAAAAAGTCCTGAAAGAAATTTTTCTTCATCACCAACATCAACAGTTGGGGCACTGCTTCCATTTTAAAAAGTGAAAACATGTGAGTCTTTTGTTTTCTGTGAATTGATGATCATCTTGTATGTATGTTTTCGTTTGTTCCTGGTGAAGATTTGGCTAAGGTTCAGACCTCAACTCACCAATTATACATGCGCTTGGCACACTAAGCAGCAGAAGATGAAGTGGACAAAGTCTTGCAAATGCATCAACCAACACAGCCAGCAGACTTGCCAATGTAAATAGAAGAAGTAGGAGGATTTGGAAGCTACTTCCTGCACTTGTGAATTCGAACTGTCTTTCAATTGCCAATGTAAATATTTGATGGGTAATGAAGATTACAGAATGCTGAGTATGAATTCTTAATCAAAAACGAAATTGGGTTGAAGATTTGAATTGAAAATCAAAGTTTAGTGATTCACTCAATAACTTGCCCTGATTAAAATTTCCCCAAATCAGGCGGAACTTTCAATGAATTTGAAGTAATGAGACTGTGTGTTCTTCAAATCAGGTGGATAAAAGAATTTGAAATTATGAGATCTGAGAATTAGAAATTTGAATGCTGCAAAATGGATCTGATTTGAAGCTGCAACAAAATTTGAATCGCACTTACGGAGTATTTTGAGAATTTAAACGATGAAGGGTAGTTTAGGAAAACACGGGAAAAAACGGCTGTAATGATTAGGATTCTTATTTTCCGTGAAGGTCAAACCTGCCTATCTTTTAGAGACAGAGGGAGTACAAGAATAGTCATTATTCAAGGGTGGTTTTTGTAATTACATAATAATCAATAAGAAAGAGAACAAATTATATATGAAAGCAACGTTGTTAACATGGCTACTAGTTCATTTGAGGGTCTACCAAAATCTATATTAGATAAAATATTTTAGCAATCCAATGGGTACATCCCAAAGAAATCGGTACCCCTATTAACAACATTATGTAAATATAAAATTTTATTTTAACTTTCAATTACTTTTATATTTTTCTTTAAGTACATCCTTGTGTTTATTAATCCATCCCTTCATTTGAGGACTAGTTATAGATTAATGGATGATTCATATTGTATTGAAGATATATCTATTAAACGATATGACTTGATTTGATAGATTTCTCAAAAAGAAAAAATATCAATTTTGAATGCTTATCAATAGCCTTGGGAATGCCCAAAATTATGGGGAGGTGTAAAATTTTATAGATTTAATAATCTCTACATTACAATGAACTGGATACATATTTGAACCCAAATTTGTGCATCCCAAAAAATAGGGTGAACACATCTCTCTCTTTATAGTTGATTTTTAAATTTTACATTGGAAATGAAAAAAGAAAAAAAAACAACATGATAATTTTAAAAATAAACTATCCAATAAAAATAAGGAATATTTGTTTACCAGGTTTTTAGGAGGTGACACATTTACACTCTGCACATATATGGTTCCGTATGCATATATTCAAGAATATCAAGACAGTTAGTCCTAATGCAATACAAGAAAAGAAAAAAAAAACTCAGAATTTCAGCGGAGGAACTTTACAAGAACTTCTCTAACTTCGCCTCCAATTTGTGAAACGGCAGTGTCACTCATGTAATCTAATCGTAGCAAAAGAAAAATAACAAATTTGGCCTTCTTTAATAGCTTTGCAAAATCTGTTTTTCACAGTATGTAGCAGTCGGACTCGATTCTACCGACTTCCACCCGAAAAATGAAAATGCTAGAAATCCCCACTTTTATACACCAAAAAATTTACACCCCTATGTGTCCATGTTGTTATTGGCTCACTTTTAAAGCGGACCCCCTATTTTTCTCAGATGGGGTAGGGTGAGGATGAAATCTACGGTGGATAAAAGTGACACATAGGGGTGTAAAATGGTGGTGTAGAAAAGTGGGGGATGGGAAGCAGCTTCAGTAATTTTCAACCATACAGGAAACGAATCGGTCTCAGGCCTCAGCCTGCCGTCACTTGTCAACATTTTTCTCCCCAGATAATAAACAGACAAGCTCGTGATTTGACAAAACAAACATGGGTATTTACGAAAACCGCAAAATCAAAACGCCAATGGCACTTTCGTAGTTTCAACAAACTCAAAGGTTACTTTCACATTCTTCTTTTGTCTGTCAGAGCCTGAGCTCAGCTGACTCGTATAAAGCCAAAACCACACGTTTAAAAAATACGCAAATAAACCTTGAAAACATAAGAAAACGGTGGGAAATCCGAGTTGGGAATAAAACTAGGTATAAGCGACGATTCCACAGCCTATTCAATATTTTTGTGCAAATTTCTTTGCAGAACTTGTGGGGTGTTTGTTGCATACAATAAATTTATCAAGTGAGTGACTATTATCCAGTACGGCCAGTAGTACAGTACTATCCTGTGGTGCAGGTGGACCAAAAAAATGACGCATCATCTTTACAGCTTAAACTCAGTCTACACTGTACAGGTGCTGCTGATGCTGATGTTAGGTAAACTGATTCTGTGGGACCAAGGGATCTTACTTCATAGTTCAAAATTTAGAAATGTGCAGAATATTTATTGAGTCAAAAGTCAGAGTCAAAAATCTGTATTAAAATCCTGCTTCCATACAGTATTACTGTAATAGTGTAATGTTATGTTACCATTTCAAAGAAGAAAGGAGAACAGATACCAAAATCTATAGACAAAACAGATGTGAAAAACAAAAAACTAGAAACTATACAGATAAATCTTCATCATCATTCAGACAGTTAAAGCTACTTCAGTTTGCGGCCCTTGATAAAACTTCAGTCTCCAACAGCTGAGTTCCAGAAGTTATTTAGTCATGAGAGATCACAGTTCCTCAGCCTACTAAATCACGACCCAGAATGAGTGTGTGTATTTCAGTCCAACTAGTAACTGTGTAAAGAGTGCCACACATACCACCTTTCCAGATCCAGGCATCAGTTTCGAGGCGTTTTTTCTGTTCCTCGACCACAGCAGCATACAGAGGTACAAATGTAATACCATAGTGATTTCCTACATCAATTAAGCTTATGTTTGACCCAAACACAATGCCAATATCAGCTGTAAGCAGGCATAGCAAGTCACTAACTGAGTCACCAATGAAAACACTACGGGGAATAAGGCCATGTTCATGTACATTCTTCGCCACCATGTCGTCAAAATATTCAACTTTAGCTATAGCAGACTGATGTGCCTGACGAGTTACATCACCCGTAAATATTCCATCTGCATAACTGAACTCATTCCCGTCTACTTTCAACATGTCTGAATCACCTGAAAATAAAAACATAAATATTTTCGCTTAAAAGAGTATCCATGCAAAAAGACTTCAGGAATAGAGTTTTAGAACTGAAAGGAGCATATACTGGAACCTATTCTCATGACCAAGACCTTGCAAAGTGCCAAGTTGGATTATAGCGCAATCTGTGCATAAATAGACAAAAATTTCTACAGTAAGAAATGATTTAGTACCTGAAAGAGCTGACCTAGTTAGATCCCCACTCCAACATGACATTACAGTGACAGATACATCCGGGTTGTTCACCTTCTCAAAAAGTTCAATCAACCATTATGAAGTTTCATACATTTGCCAGCTTGCTTTATGTCCTCCAAGCTTATGCCCTTCAGTACACCAGAACCAAATATTCTTGAAACTGCTTGCTCGTCAGGAGATGAGAGCTTCTCAAACGCCCTGTAGAGTTGTCCATAATCAAAACTAACAGCTGCAAAGAAAAGAACAACAGAACACAAGGTTGAGATTTGAGGGTCAGACATCTAAGAAGTAAGCAAACACTTGCTCTCTTTCTGTTTACAACAACTTAATAAGTTTAAACGTTCTAGATAATTTTAACATGCCAATTCATGATTCTGTTGTCTGATCATACCTTTTTTACCGAGCATAATTTCCTTCTTGAAATTTTCATTCTCCAAAGTATACTGTTGGGAAATAAGCTCCCAAGTCTTCGTCAAATCTATTGATGCACTCTGAGAATGTCCATCTCTATCCTCACCCTGCAGTTGCTGATCGGGTGTTTGAGCACTCAATATTTCAATGTTTGCTAATATTTCCAAAGAAGCCACACTGGTACATGTAAAATCAAAATCCGCAAATAGCATCAAACGTTCCCTCTTAGCATCAAGCTTTGGATATATTGGGAGGATCAGGGTTTGCTCAGACTGCCGAGAATAAAAGAAGTCCATTTCAAGTCTCATAGCATGACGATAAAGCCTTTCTACAACTTGAATCTCTTCCTGAGCCAAAGAGTTGCATAGCTTATCAAGCAATTCCTCAGCATCCCGATATGATGCCTGAAGAGAAATGTAAAAAAGGTTCATAAGCTCCTTATGCAAATATTATCAATGATTCTTAAAGTCCTGAGAAGTGTTTGAAAGGTGAATCAAGGAAAAAGATCAGTGACTAATGATCAACACACCCTGAATCTTTTATACGAATATTCCTTGAACCACTTGCTGTATGGGTGAGAATCAACATAAGCACCGACATGTGTTTGCATCTCCTTACTAAGAAAGGCATAGAGTCTCAGGCTTGGCGTCATAGCACCAAGAGTATAAGCAGGAATTTTTGACTGCTGTACTGGAGTTTCACTATCTTGTACATTACCGGAAGCAGTTGCTAACAAGAAGTCTTTGTATTTCGCTGTTGCAGGGTGAAGGGCGGTCTCTACTGTAGGGTTTAAAACCCAGTTTCTGCACAAGGAGAATCTCTTCAATATATATTACTGTAAATTCTATGAACACGCCGAAAAGCATACTAGCTGGTAAATGTAAAATCAGATGCGCAAAGATATAATCATTTAACAATATCATGAAAACCATAAAAGTACACAAGGCAACGTTCAAAACATTTAGATGCGACATTCCTAATAAACATCTAGTACACAAATCGTGCAGGGGCTTGAGGGATAAACTTGATTGAATATATCATTTCGAAAGGCGAACCTTTTTAATTCTCAAGGACTGTGATTCATTTCCATCTACTGCTTATTTCTGAAGAATTTCATTATCATATTTAAATAATACAATTCTAATGAAAAATCATCCATTTATTCTTTTCTAAAAGAACAGCTGCATTTGATCTACATCTACAAATTCACGTTTCTTGTTGTTATTTTTTATGTACATCAAATATTCTCAAGGCAAAAAAGCGGTGGCACTCTATCTGCATCTACGATTGATCCGGTTCTAAGCATTTTTATGGGTCCTTGTCCTAAATTAAGTGAAATATTTCAAGATCGTTGCGACAAAGAATGTGACAGTTCCTAATTGTCTCTGTTCCTGTTAGGGAACTAGATATCATGCATCAGGTGTAACACAAAAAAATAAAGAAAATACCCACGTGAAACTTCTCAATAAACAGACCTAAACTATACTGATCCGATGCCAATTAAGAATTGTGGAAACGAAGGTTTCCTTCTAGGATCTAAAGATGGTTAATCCATTGTATTATCACATAACATCACACAGAAATGGCCAAAGAATTTCATAAGAAAAGAAGATGGTTCCTAGGCATCAAATTTGAAGCTAAATGTACAATATCACAAGCAACTTATTTCAATTGAAATGACCTAACCTTGTAATCTTGCAAGAAAAAGAAAGATGGAATTCCCCAACAATCTCAATAAATCCTATTTCAGCATAATCATTGCAAGAAAAAAGAATCCTCATAGTACTCTT
Organism: Papaver armeniacum; assembly: GCA_023531295.1. Lineage (NCBI taxonomy): Eukaryota > Viridiplantae > Streptophyta > Magnoliopsida > Ranunculales > Papaveraceae > Papaver > Papaver armeniacum. The sequence goes on along the minus strand of JAJJWW010018458.1, from coordinate 5,403 downwards.
ACTTGTTCAACAATAGAATTGTGCCTTTCCAGTTCTAGCTTCACATTATAACTCCACCCTAAGAATGCAGCCTTATCAGAAACATCTTCACATTGATCTGCTGCTAACTTATACCTGAGTATGTACACCAGAACAAATACACATCAAAATCAATACACAGATGCAAGAAAACCAAAAAAAGAAATCAAGAAAAGGTTGAAACTTACACTTCCAGAAAAGTGTTCAGCAAATGTGCATAATTAGCAACGTATTCATTAAATTCTCTAGCACCTAAACTTCCAGAAGCCATGTGAACAAACAAAGGTGAATATCTGAAGTACAGTACTTCATCCGTACAGTTTGTCCAAAATCGTTTTGGAATACTAATCTTAGATTCTGATGATGATCCTTCTTCTTTTGATGTAGACATGTTGTTGATTTCTTCAACTTTTTTTGATGATACCTGTAATGTGTAGTAGTAATAAGCAGAGAGATTAAGAGAAGAAGATATGGTTTCTTGATCAGCTTCAAGAACTAACAGTTTACAACAAAGAATCCAAGAGAGCAACAAGTATTTATAAGAAAGAAGAGGTTTAACTAACTAACCTGTGTACCTCGGCTGCACCAAGATTGCACGCCGAGAGGCTTGCTTGGCCTTAGCCACCCTTGGCCGTATTTCATACATTGGCTGCCGCTGCTGTTGCTGCGTGATTAGGAATTTATACTCCGCGTCATAACGAGGTTGAATCATCTCTGCTGGTGTAGGGAGTTTTTCACTCTTCAAATAGTAAGTAGCAACACCACCCATGATTGTCAAATTAGCAACTAAAAGCTGGTACAAGTACTGAAATTAGAAGAAACGATGCATTTGGAACCCTAAAATCCAATCTACAACCTTGATTGTAAACAGAAAGGATGCAATTTCTGAGAACACTAGGATTAGGTTGCGTAACAACACCGGTTTGAGAAGGCGATGGGAAACTCATTTTGACGGAGAATAGGAGACGAGTTGAAACCTGAATTAACGAAACTCTCAGACAATCGCTTGACAAACCCTAAGTTGGAGTAAATGGATAAGGGAAAACGGAGACGAGATGGAGTGAGATGGATTTGAACTAGAGGGTTATTCAATCCTGGCATGAGTCATGACTGACCATACTACCCCTGTTACAGAGAAGATACTTCTTAATGTTTCGATTTTTTTCAAACGCCTAGTTTGTTATTTCCGGACTAATGTGAGTCGTCCGAATCTGTCCCGTCTGAATGTGACTGATCACCTGATTGATCTGGATCAGACTCAAAAATACGTGAGTTAGTGGCTTAGTCCCATAAGTCAGGAGTATTTTATTCCTAAGTCAGGGTTTATGTCTTAGTCAGATCAGGGGTTAGATGTGACTCAAATCAAACGATCTGATATCTGACTCGAGCCGAGTCAGGGGCCAGTTCAAATTTAGACGTCGAGTCAACAAAAAATAGATACACTCTAAAATAAGCTAAATTGAAGAAAAATATCACTTTTCTATTAGATTAGATTTGGCTAAGTCGAACTATCCAGTATTTCCTGCCGTTTTGGATTTTTATAAACTGCAAGATAAGGGATAGTTTCTGGTGGACATAATACCAGATTGAAAACCCTTGGTTTAGACCAATTATTCTGAAGTTTTAACTTTTAAAACCAGTTCAGACTTCAATTTTCTTTCTTTACTCTTCGTTTCAACGTCGCCACCACCACTTCTTTTATTTAATGATAATAAGAAAGAATTTTATAAAATTAAATCAAATAAGGGAAATGCATTTACAAAGAGTTTCAAAGAAATTAGCTTTTTCCACTTGTGACATGTTCAAAGTAGAAAAATCTAGAATCGTAGAATCTCCACGACCTTTTGCAAGAGTATCAAGTATTCTAGCATCAAGGAACGCAAAAATTAGCATGTTAAGTATTATAAGTCTGTCACCTGTTTTGTTTGGTAAGTATTATATCATGTATTATATGTCTTGTTTTGTTCAAAGTAGAAAACAAGAAACGCAATCCCTCATTATTTTCTCTGCTCTCCAACCTAAACTGCTATTCACTCTAGAATGTTGGCACTCTCCATGTTTATCCATGGGGATTGTTGCAGATACACACCTCACTATGGAATATTCATTAGAAGCATCTATTAGTAAAATGTTTTTATTCTTTCTAAGTACGCTATGAAAGTCTAAGATATAATCAATTGCAATCCTTCCATGTTCACCCCACCAATATCGGTCCTTTATGAAGTTAGCTCAAGGAAATAAACAAATTATTTAAGTTATAATTACTTTTTGTATATACAGTATACACGTTAATGTTAAGAAAAGTTTGTGTGTAGACTATTGTCAACTATTCAGCCAAAATAGTTTTAAAGGTGTTGGCTCTCACAAATATCGAAGGTCTAACTCTTGAGTGGTTAAAGGAATTTTATTAGGCATGCAGCTACCATGTCATCTTGGATTTTCCAAACCAATTTTTGAAGGTGACTATCTCCTAGGGGAAGAACTAGATTCTTGCTTAAGGACTATTCCTATTCACATGTCAAACATATGATTTTGCCATATATACACCCATTATGGGTATGCCAAAGTTCCAAACTTATATGTCCATATGTCAAATATAACATATAGGCATACATGACAGACTTTCCAGCGAGCGATAGAGTATCCGTCGCTAGATGGTCAAAATATCGCTCATTGGTCATTCCAACGCCAACGATAGTCAAGTTGTTTCTCGCTGGTCTGATCATTGCTCATCAGATCCTCATCCAATGGCTACCATTTTCCCCTCCATAAATACCCAATTTCAAACTCATTTCAAAAAACACCAGAATTTCTAAATCTCTCTAGAATTTCTTAATCTCCAATTTTTTCATCACTATTTCAATTCCTCATAGAGCATGACTGATAATATGAACATGTCTAAGTTCGTAACAGACCAACATGCCACTAAAAATCAAAGAGTGGTTAACCGTGCCAATGTTCGAAGTCAAATTAGGAGGCGATTATCAAAATTTACCTTGAGGAAGATGAATGTATTTGCAGGAATTTTATTTCTTTTAAGGAGACTTTATTCGCAGATGAATTCAGTCTCCAGACATTTTGGGAAAGGATTTTTGGGAAATTTCAAGAACAAACAATGAACCCCAACAATCGTGATGTTTCGGGGTTGAGTCATCGCTTCACTGTAATCAATAAGAAAGTAATTAGGTATGTTGTTTACTTTAGCAAGAAGGTCCAAACATGAGGGATGGTGAAAACCATGATGAAACTTCAACAAAGGTGTTGTGCGGAATATCGTCACATCTACGAAAAAAAGACTTCGAATTTGGAAGTTGTTTGGAGATTTTAAGAGGGTTGTCCAAGTATAATCCAATATTTATGTTTTAATTTCTTAATTGTCCACTTAAGTCTAAGTATTAAGTTTTAATATTTGTCTTACTTTAGTTTAAACTAAAATGTATCTCTAATTAAAATGTTAGATTGGATTAAGAATAGAATTAAGCTTGACATTCAACAATATGTTAGGGTTTTAAACCCAACAGAGATATGAATAACACAAACTTAAGCAAAACTTAGACAAAATCAGGAAGAAATAACCCTTTTGATTTGGGGTAAGCAACCTCAGAGTAATAAACAGATTTAAAGAAGAATTATATATTGATTGAATGCCTAAACAGACTCGAGTTCTAAGTATTTATAATCAAACTAACTTGTGAAGCAAGCAAAACTAATAAAAGAAAGTACGTAAACTAATTATAGGTTCTTAATTAAAGTAGATGTTCTAGATATGGAAATATAGTCTGGAAAGGAGTTGGCATGGCAACATCCCACCCTGCTTGAAAATTGACTTGTCCTCAAGTATGAAATTCAGGAAAACGAGCAATAATTTCATCAGCGTCTTCCCAAGTAGCATCTTTCTTTGAGTGATCCTTCCACTGAATCAACCATTTAGTTCCAGCATAAGTTCCCTTTTTGTACATCTTGCGCTCCAGAATAACATAACATCCGGCTCCCATTTATCGTAGTCATTAACAGAAGGCAAAATTTGTTCAATAGTTGTAGCAGAACCAAGCTTAAGTTTAAGTTAAGAAACATGGAACACTGGATGAATGCAACTCGCAGCTGGTAATTCAATTTTATAAGCAACAGTTCCAATCTTTTCCAACACTCGAAATGGACCATAAAACTTTAGTGAAAGTTTAGAGAAAGACTGATTAGCCGCAGTCGTTTGTCTATAGGGTTGGAAACGAAGATAGACGAAATCATTCACCTCAAAACTTCTTTCAGTACGATGAGAATCAGCATAAATTTTCATCCTATTTTGAGCATCAGCTAGGTGAGACTTTAAAAGTTTCAAAGTATGATCTCGAGCTTTTAAATTGAGTTCCATATCATTGACAGCAGAGAGCCAGGTAGATAAGCTGAGATTATTGGAGGAGATCGGCTATACAAGGCTTCAAATGGACTCATTTTGATTGTTGAGTGGTGACTTGTATTGTACCACCATTCTGCCCATGGAAGCCATTTGGACCAATCTTTTGGTTTGGTTCCAGCAAAACATCTTAAGTAACACTCCAATGTTTTATTTGTCACTTCAGTTTGTCCATCCGTTTGTGGGTGATATGCTGAACTTCTGCACAACTGAGTGTTTTGTAATGTAAAGTAAGCTTCCCAAAAGTTGCTCATAAATATTGGATCCTTATCACTTGTAATTGTCTTAGGCATACCATGGAGTCAGACCACTTCTTTCACAAAAACTTCAGCAATGGTGCTGGCAGAATAAGGATGTGACAATGGTATAAAATGAGCATACTTCGTTAAACGGTCCACAACAACCAATATAGAGTTTTTTCTATTGGAATTGGGAAATACATCAATAAAGTCCATAGAAATGTCTAACCAAACATATTCAGGTATGGGTAGAGGTTGTAAAAGTCCAGGAGGATCTATAGCTTCTAATTTATTACGTTGGCAAATATCACAGTGATTAATAAATTCTTTGATGGATTGTTTCATACCTTTCCAGTGAAAATTGAGCTGCAAGCGTTTGAATGTACATAGAAATCACGAATGACCACCAAGAGGAGAAGAATGAAACTCATGGAATAATTTGGTACACCAAGCAGGATAAGGAGGTACTACAATACGCCCTTTATAACGGAGAACACCATCATTATAAGAATATTTGGACTCCACAATTGTAGACTGCTGAAGTTTGTTAATAAGAATATTGAGTTCAGCATCATTATGACATTTAGTAATGATGTCAGTAATCCCTTCAAACACAGGAGCAGTGATTGCTAGTAAATGAATATCAACTAATCGTGAAAGAGCATCTGCAGCTTTATTTGAAGGCCCACTTCGATAAATTTCTCATAGTCATAGCCAGTGAGTTTAGATAACCAT
>JAJJWW010018457.1:0-36465 GCA_023531295.1 Papaver armeniacum | reverse complement strand
GATGAGTGCCAAATAGTGCATATTTATACACCTTTTTATTGGCATTTTACTCATCTTTTGCGCTTAGAAATCGTATATTATCCCATATTCTCGTGGTTTTCCTTGTTTTCAAGAATAAATATTTGTATTAATTAATTTTGTGTTTTTAGGTAATAAATAAAGCTCGGAGAATTTGAGGAGCAAAGAGCGTAATAATTGAGTCAAGCATCTACGGAGCAGAAACAAAGCCCGCGCGCGAATCGAACTTGCAACCCAACAAAGAAGACATGGGCTAGAGCTACCCGAGACCCGATCCGAACTCCGCTCGTCCCGAGCCGTTGAGATCTCGCCTCAGACACGCATCATACCAGTCGCGCCTCCACGTGCATCAAGATCGCCGTGCCTCCCGTGCTACACTCCGTATCACATCAAAACCTACTACCTCTCTCAGCCGCTCAGATTCCATCAGCTCCATCCAACGCCACGAGGCCCTCTCATCATTCCTTTGCTGCACCGCCAACACCCAAAACACCTAACCCTTATACCCCACCTCGAGCGGCACTCATTCCTCTCTTCGCCTTCTTCTTTCTTCTCCTCTCCTCGCCTCCATCGTGAGCAGCCTCTGCTTCTTCCACAGACACCACCTCCACCTTCCCCGCCACGTACCACCCTTCCATCACCACCTCACCAACAACCCTCCCGACACGGCCACACCACACTTCTCTCTAGCTTCACTTATCTCTCGCCTGGCCTCTCTCGAAACCCTAGAGGCTATGAAGAGATGATTGAAACTAGGGATTGATCAATCAACCCCAAAGATGGAGTTCTCGACGATTGTACAAGAAGGAAGCTCGAGTCGAGGCTACAAGAGTATGGGTACTTTATTTTGCATTTAATTTCTGCTTTTAAAAAGTAATTTAGGTTTGGTTTGTTGAAGGTGTTGCATGTATAAATAGGGATGAATTGAGTGTGTAAAAGACACGCCCGGACTAGCCCGGTCTTTACATCAATTAGATTTAATTTACATTATTTTGTTTTTAGTATAATTTGCTAAGGTTTCATTGAAACCCTAATTTCCATGTTGTGATGTTAACTGCTTTTGAACCATTCTTGTATGCTTAAACTTTAAAATAATTTCAATCCTAGCATCTAACATTCTTCTCTCACAATGCATGCCAACGCCATGGATGCATCAGTTAGGTTATACTTATGTTTAGTATGTTGCACCTTCATTCCTTAGAGTTATAGGCTAATTCTTTGATTAGTTATACTTAATTAGATAACTAATACTCTGGGTTAGCACCTTAGTCATGGTATTGAAATATAACATGGAGAAACCCCTTAGATAGGTGATGGGTTTGACACCTCGCCCTTATCACCACAAGGCAAGAAAGCTCAACCGAGTTGACACACAACAGAGTTAGTGGTGGATTTGGAGACCTTAGTAACACTTTATCTCACTGTTTACCTTAGTTTAGGATCACATCTAAAAATCAGCCGTAACGGCAACAAAAATATATGCTGTCACCTTGTTACTTACTTAGAATTTAGTTAAGCAGCCTTAGATCACATAAGGGCACCACAAGTCTCTCGGGTTCGACCCAGACGTGCCTGGCTATGCTACATCACGACACTCTGCACTTGCGGTATCACCCGTAGGTCAGAAATATAAACATCTTCTCGGCCTACTAAGTTTTTGGCGCCATTCTGCGGGGACTTGGCGCGTGCCTGTGATTTTGTGCTTGTCTTTACCGATTTTCATCCGCCTCCTGTATATATTCACCTTGCATCAAGTGTAGCCCCGTGTTAGTGTAGTGTAGCCGTTAATTTTTCTATGTTTGCTTCATTTACTCTTCATTTTTTTGTTTTGCTCCTGTTCATGTAGTATAGCTGGGAATAGCCTTGTTTTTGCTCCCTGTTGCTGTCATTTACTTTTCATCCCCGTTGTGTAGTATCCCCGCATAATTTAGTTTAACTTTTGCTTCCTCGGCATTGTTATTAGCATTGTTTTTGTGCATTATCCTGCATAATTTAGTATAATTTTAGCATATTAGTGTAACTTAGCTTCTATTTCATAACTTAGCATCTTTTTTTCAATCTTCACCATGTCTTAGTATAACTTGTAGTCATCACTAGCCCTCAGAATCTTTTAGCTCAAATGAGCTTTGTCATTAGTTTACAAGGAGACTAAGCAGCCCCCTATCTTAGTGCTACCTTGTAACTCTTGATCCCTATCAGTCCAAGATACTCTCAACAGATATCCTTCATGACTGAGAACTCGAGTTTGACATTGAGCTCGAAAGTGCTTAGCTCTGTCATTGTAGTTCTGGGTTGCCATCGTAATTATGTGAGAACTAAATCTCTTTGTTGAGCCAACAGTGCTACTGCAGCTGCTACTTCTGAGCCGGCCGAGCAACCAAAGAAAGGAAGAGGAGCAAGGAGTGAATCGCGACACTGTGGCTGTGCCTTTGAGCAACCGAGACAAGCCAACCAAAGGAACTCGAGCTCTTGTGCCGCACCCTGCCACGCCGCCGCCAGCAAGGCCTCGCCGTGAGCCTCGCAGCATACCAAAGTTGGGCTATCTGAACCCCGATAAGCTAGTTGACCTGGTTAGCCCTGACCTCACTCACCGTTGCATTAGACCCTTTGCCAAGCAGCCCTGGGGCCGTGAGGTTGGGCTTGATAACACAGCTTAGCCGCAACCTGAAGTGAGGTCAACCGGGAGATAGTTGATGCTCAAAAGTGTTATACAAAGGAGCTCCGTGTGAAACCACCTTGTGTGAACCTTGTGTGAGCTCGTGAAACCACCTTGCTAGCCCCCTGAAGCTGCAAGTGTTGGGTCATAACTTGGAAGCCAAATTTACCGATCATCCGCCCGGGTCACCCGCCTCACAACCCCGTGGCCTTTGTGAATCGTTTTAACATTGTGTGAACAATCGAGCTATAATCAATAACACTGAGCTCTCCTGCCTCCCCTTGCTAGCCCTGAAGCTGAAAGTTTGCGCCAGATTGCAAACCCCGCTACCATCATTTGAGCATAACCCGTCTCACCCGAGCATGACACCACGATAATCCTAAAATCAATGATTGCTCAGCGTGAATGTGCACTGTACCTTGAGCTTGTATTGCCTTGAATCAGTAGCTAACTCGGTAGCCAATCACATTTCCTTGTGTGACTTGCAAAACCATCAGACCTAGCCTCGTGCATGAGCCTCGTGCTAGTTGCTTGCCGAGCATTCGACACCGTGATAAATTGAACCTATGCTTATACGAAACTCAAATTAGTCCAGTTTAGCATAATCATTGTATGTCCAGCACCTAAACTTGTGCATTCCTCTGTGTCCGAGCACCTAGGCTGTCTTGTGTATTGCCTCGATTTACACATTCTCTGGGCACACAACTCGAACCCTAACTGTGGCTCTGCATAAGCTTGTCGGGTAAACTAAACCCAAAGACTACATCAAATGCTAACTTGCCAGCCCAAAATCAAGCCTCATAGGCCGGGCTGACTCCACTCACACCAGCTGCCTAATTGAACCCAACCAAGCTGCTAATCCGCACAGGCCTGCTTTCCCACCGCTAGGCTCGTCTCAATCACAGGGCCGTGCAAATCGCACAAACCTGGGCTGCATAGGTTGAAGCCCAAATATTGGGCTGTGCACTTGAGCTTATACCTAGAGCCCACATAACCTCTGCTGATGGGCTTAAACAAAACTGAGCCCACATCTGTTGGGCTGTGCATATAACTGAACCCAACCTGGGCTGCCAAACCAAACTGTCAACTGGGCTCAATCCACTTCTGGGCTACACACTTTGCAACAAACTGGGCTTCCCCACATAAACCAAAGCTTCCCACATAAACCAAAGCTCCCAACAAAACCAAATTCCCAACAAAACCAAAGCCCAATAAACCAAATTCCCACATAAACCAAAGCCCATTTTTTTTGTTATATTTGTAAGAATGTTAATGTTTCTGTACATTATCTTCATTGTATATAATCCAAAAGAGGACTTGTTAATTTTTTTTTTTGAATCGGCCGAAATCTTCTTGTGCATTTTTTTGTGCTAATCCGATATGATCACCACCGAGAATGTTGGATTTGCCTTGACTAACGAAGCTCAACCTTGCTCCCGCCGCATTCCTAAGTAATCTTTCCCTTTCTCTTATCAACATAGTTCTCATGGTATGTGGGACTGTTTAAATTTTTCTATATGTGTACACATGAGACAATGTTTGATTTAGGTTTGGGGTGCATTTGCATTTAGAGTTTTAGTTTTTATTTTGCATTTAGAGTTTTTAGTCTTTATTTTACCTTTTATTTTATAAAAAAAAAAAAAAAAAAAAATTCAAAACTCTTTGTAAAAACCTCCAACTTTTAGAGATTTTAGAGTCACTAGCATGCTTTTAGCTATGTTTACATAGAGATTCAATTCAAATAACAACTTGAAGTACCTAAAACGCAATCGGGTTCCTTAGTTGATTAGAGCGTTAAAGTTGGATTTAACCATACCGGAGGGCTAATTAGGTGTCATGTTTAGATATTCTGGTAGTAGAATTGTGATCACCCATAGTGAGACTACCCAATTTACATCAAGTGAGGCACCAACCTTCAATTTTTTGCAACTTTCTAAAAAGTCACATTGGAGTGTGTGTCACCATACGTAAATTCCGGGTAGGAAATGGTGAGCTACCCAACTTCGCACCATTTTCAAAGACTACTTTGATCTCTTGAGTGCTAGTTTTTGTCAATCATGAGGGTGACGTCTAAAGATGAAAACTTCTTCTAAATACCGATTTGCGCTAGCATCTCTCTCTCTCAATCAAATAAGACCCATAGAAACACATCATCGTCAAGAAGCGGAGCAGAATCGAATATTGAAAGAAAAATTGATATAGTCCAAGGTTTATGTGCAACAATGAAAAGAAAATAGGATGAGAATTAATAAAATTTATAAAATCAAGACAATACAAGTTGTGGAAAAATTGAGTGATAAAGTCTTTGTCCATGGAGTTAGTTGTTTCATTATTTGTATTTGTATTTTTATTTTCACTTATTGTTAACAAAAAAAAAAAAAAAACAAAAAATTGTAGTTTATTTTCTTATTTTTGCTACCACCATGGTAAAGAAGAATTTAAAAAAAAAAAATCCAAACAACAAGGAATTTGAGTAGAAAGTTAAAAATTGTCAAGTTTTGTGAAGTTTAAGTTCGCTATCAACAATTGAAGACCGAAGACCAAGATTGAAGACGTTTCTATGGTTTCTTGTGAGAGAGTGATATTAATTGCCGATCGGGTGAGTGAGGAGTACTCCCACCCTTGCTAATGGTTGATTTCCTTTCTTAGAGATCATTAGAAAAATTCTTTTTGTCCACACTTTGTGGAGTCTCCAGATTTTATTTCTAAGGTTATCCTTCTTACCTACAACGTGTGCATGATTTCTCTCTTTACTCCCGCCTCGCACACATGAGAGACTAAAAAGCGATCTTTTTTTGAGTGCAATTATCATAAACCCTAATGGTGAGGCAGAAGTTGAGACTTATGATCACAATCGAATCCGAATTCTTTCATATGGTATGGTTACTTCTCGCTCAAGACTTAAGGATGAGAATGCGTTCTTTCTTGATAGTTCTAACTCACATTACTAGCATGCGTAAACTCTATGTCCTCATAGCTTCTGGATGCTTGAGACTCTTTTTACACTCGGGTTGGAGAAGGTTTTGTGGGTACACCTCTTGTAAACCCTCACGAGACTACAACTCGTCCACTAGGACACCTAAGCGGTTTAAAGGCTTAGTGCATACGCTAAATGCATTCGAGAGACCAAATATGTAAGTGGTATAGTTAGGATTTCTTCATTTCGTTTCACTTGAGGACAAGTAAAATTGAAGTTTGGGGGTATTTGATGAGTGCCAAATAGTGCATATTTATACACCTTTTATTGGCATTTTACTCATCTTTGCGCTTTAGAAAATCGAGTATTATCCCATATTCTCAGTGTTTTCCTTGTTTTCAAGAATAAATATTTGTATTAATTAATTTTGTGTTTTTAGGTAATAAATAAAGCTCTGAGAATTTGAGGAGCAAAAGAGCAAGAATTGAGTCACATCTATGGAGCAGATAGCCAAGCTCCGCGCGCGCGAATCAGCTTGCAAAACCCAACAAAGAAGACATGGGCTAGAGCTACCCGAGACCCGATCCGAACCCGCTCGTCCCAGCCGTTGAGATCTCGCCTCGCACGCATCATACGGTCGGGCGCCTCACGTGCATCAAGATCGCTGCTCCTGCTACACTGCATCACATCAAAACCGGCTACCTCTCTCAGCCTGATTCGTGATCTCCATCACCTCCATCCAACGTCGCCGAGGCCCTCTCATCATTCCTTCGCCGCACCGCTCAACACCCAAAACACCTAACCCTATACCCCCACTCGGAGCAGACCATTCCTCTCTTCGCCTTCTCTTTCTTCTCCTCTCCTCGCCTCCATCGAAAGCAGAGCCTCCGCTCTTCCACGCCGACACCACCTCCACCTTCCCGCTACGCCTACCTCTTCTTCCATCACCACCTCACCAACAACCCTCCCGACACGGCGCCACAACCACCTCTCTAGCTTCACTTATCTCTCGCCTAGCCTCTCTCGAAACCCTAGAGGCTATGTAAGAGATGATTGAAACTAGGATTCGATCAATCAACCCCAAGATGGAGTTCCCGAGACGCATTAGACAAGAAGGAAGCTCGAGTCGAGGCTACAAGAGTATGGGTACTTTATTTTGCATTTAATTTCTGTTTTAAAAGTAATTTAGGGTTTGGTTTGTCAAGGTGTTGCATGTATAAATAGGGATGAATTGAGTGTGTAAAAGACACGCCTGGACTAGCCAGTGCTGTCAATTAGATTTAATTTCTGTTATTTGTTTTAGTATAATTTGCTAGGGTTTCATTGAAACCCTAATTTCCATGTTGTGATGTTAACTGTTTTTGAACCATTCTTGTATGCTTAAACTTTAAAATAATTTCAATCCTAGCATCTAACATTCTTCTCTCACAATGCATGCCAACGCCATGGATGCATTGTAGTTAGGTTATACTTATGTTTAGTATGCGCAGCTCATTCCTTAGAGTTATAGGCTAATTCCTTTGATTAGTTATACTTAATTAGATAACTAATACTGGGTTAGCACCTTAGCCGTGGTATTGAAATATAACATGGAGAAACCCCTTAGATAGGTGATGGGTTTGACACCCCGCCCTTATCACGATCCAAAGGCAAGAAAGCTCAACGAGTTGACACACAATAGGAGTTAGTGGTGGATTTGGAGACCTTAGTAACACTTTATCTCACTGTTTACCTTAGTTTAGGATCACATCTAAAAATCAGCCGTAACGGGCAACAAAAATATATGCTGTCACCTTGTTACTTACTTAGAATTCAGTTAAGCAGCCTTAGATCACATAAGGGCACCACAAGTCTCTCGTGGTTAAACCCGTACGTGCCTGGGGCTTTACATCACGACACCGTGCACTTGCGGTATCACCGTAGGCCGTAAATATAAACATCTTCTCGGGCCTACCAAATGGTCAGAGAAACGGTCCCTCAAAGAGTTTTCTTTGTGGTTACGTGAAGAGGTAACATATTAGCCTAAATTATGTACCTTGACTCTTTCTGTAATCTATGTAATTACAATTCATATTTTACTAATTAGCTTGATTTCACACATGTTCTCTTGCAATAAGTTATAAGCTAATGAAGCAAACTCAACACTTTGGCGACTAGTGCATGGACACTCTCTTCAAGGCGCAATGTATAAGAGATACCAAGTGAATGGATTTACTCTTTCAAGATTACGAGGGGTTGGTTGTGTCAAGAAAACAAAGGGTGGTCGGCGAAAGCTATTACAAGTTATAGAGTTAAGTCAACGGACACAAGTTACAAGAAACATAAATGACCTATTATGGAGTCATTAGGAAGATTATCAAGCTGAATTTTATGGAATTCGAAGAAACCGTATTTTATTGTGATTGGGTGAAGGTCAAGACAAGACTAATGGGTGCAAGGTTGATGCAATTACAAAATTGATAAAGGTTAACTTGTCCAAGATGAAAAGCATTAATGGAATTATGGATGAGCCATTTATTCCGGTATCCGGCTTTTACACAAGTTTTCACTCAAAGGATGTGTCCAAAAGGGTGGTCTTTGGTGTTGCATTCAACTCAAGGATTGACTTCCCTCTATAGATAGTATTGAAATTCCTAGTATTTATCAACAAATCTTACCGACAATGAGAGTTTAGAGAAGCTTATATGTGTTGATTATGTGGTTTAAAGCTCTGTGTGATTAGGGATATTTTTCCTCATGGATTATCTTATAGGTTCCGTTTGTTCTCTTTTCTCCCGATTTCGTGTTATCACTTGCGCATTCTTTATAGCTTCCGCTTGATATGTTTATGTGGATAGTGACAAAGGCTATCCCTTATAGGTTTAACTTCTTTCTCACATAGAACTTGGTTGTTATTTTGCAGGTTTTTATGGAAGCAAAGTGGAAGTAGATGAGAATGGTCATTCCCATTTCCGCAAATGCAACACAAGACGGGAAGCCCGAAAGGCGCCTTTGACTCGTACTCATGTCCCCATCTCATTCAAAACATGGAAGCATGTGCACCATTCTTACAAAGATGATATTTGGAAGGAACTGCAGTTCATATTTTTGTTCACGCTTTTATTAAGATATTTTGTTTTTTGCTGATGATTTGATTCTTTCCTTACTGGTTTGATCACTAAAATGATGACATAAATGTATTATGTATTAGCTAGCTCTACATACATTATAAATAACTTTTTTTTTCTCAAAAAGTATATCCTTTACCTGAGCCTTGTAAGATTAACGTGGTTAAGTCGATGGCTCCTATATGGAGGAGACGCAAGCATGAGCTACGATATGCTTATTATGATCCCTATCCCACTCATGAGGAAAGGATTGCACATATTCCTCCCGGTGTACCAAGAGGAGTGGATAGAATTCGCTTGAATGAAAACACTCTTAAACAACAGGAAAGTAGAGCCGAGCACAAGAGGAAGCGACAAATATATGACCACTCTCACACCTCCTGGTCGTAAACCTCATTCTTTGGTCAAAGTCGAACTCGGTATGTATATTGATTTCAGATATGAATTTCAAAATATGTCCATTATGATTAGTCTTATCCTTCTTTAGATTGATTCATACGTTTTATTGGTAGGAGCGAGAATCCTAATGTGGAAATCACCACCTCCGATGTGGATTAAAGCTCATACTCAAGAGGGAGGGGCAATTCTACCTAGTGTGCGAAAACACTTTGTGAGTCAGCTTGTGTTTTATCCGAATTTTAGTACTCATATGTATACTATCTACTAGTCATTTATATATTTTATATTTGACACATGCACTGTTATGCTCAACATGGCAGGATGAGCTTAAGAATGTGCAAGAAGATATCAACCAGAAAAAAGTTGCGGGTATTCCTATACCAGACATAGATGTAGTGACTAAAGCTTTTGGGAAGGAATGTAGAGGACGGGTTCGTCTTTGTTGGTCCCGTTACTCAGTACACAATATGATTGTTCTCTCGCGCGTGCCAAAATACAAGAATTGAAATCCAAGGATGGAGCCATCAAGCATCGCTTAGAGGAGCTAAGTACCAAGGTGGAGGTTCTCGATCACAAAGTTTAGGATCGATATGTAACATTGTGAAGGAAATTCAAACACGATGCTGTGGTCAGGTTGTTGCATCAAACAACAGCTTGTTCACGCCACTCACCTTCTCCTATTCGAATGATTCACTTGCTCAAACACGTACACCGCCAAACACCTACACTGCTCAAACACCTTCACCGCTCAAACACCTTCACCCGCTCAAACACCTTCACCAGTCAATCATCGTAGTGTGTAATGAAATGCCTCCATGTTCATTGTTGAACCTTGATGATGAAGTTATTGTCTTGTTGGTAGGTCGTAATCGTGCCATGGGACGATGTGTCACGGCTATATTGTACCATCTAATCTTGGAAAGGTGATGCCGGACAAAATTTTCCTCCCAAATGAACTACCCCGAGCTAACACGTTTGTTTCAACCTTTCAAGATGTTGGAATTGGAGGGTACGTGCTTCATCCAAAGAAGTGCATCGAAATGACTAGTCTCATCGGCGGTCGACTTACTTTTTTTTCATGTATATCTCACCATCGTATATAATGCTCGATAATCACTTTATTAACAAACATATATGGCTTTATCTCTTTTTTGTTATATATGTTCACACTTTTGTAGATGTGCATGCTAACATGTAGATTCTTATGCGCTTGTGCATAATGAAGACTCTCGTGCGATTCTTTGCTTTTTTGCTTTTTTTGGAACACTTTTTGTACATGTGCTTAGCATGCTAGCATGTAGATTCTTATGCGACAGTGCATAAGGAAGAATCTCAGCAGATTCTTATGCAGATTGTGCATAAGTAAGACTCTCAGCAACAGCTTAAAAACTTTGAATCATAATTTATCCATGTGAACCTAAGAGTATTAATATATATAATCAGTTTTTCTTTATGGATGTTTGTGGTTTGGGTTCCGTTGTATTTTGTTGCGTATCGATTGCAGTGCGTGTAAAATTGAAGCGGTAGTAGCCACCCTGGGAATATCAAACCACGGTAAGTATACTTCCTTTGCTTATACTTATCATATTGAATGAATTTTGCTATTTCGTACTTGCATAAAGAATGAAGTTAGTTTTGGAGTTTTATTTGAATTTGATTTCACTTCTTGGCATGCATTAAGCCCAAATGTGCATATTTGAATTTTGCTATTTCGTACTGTGGGAAAATTCAGTTCAACAAAAATTGAACTCGCCACCGGGTAGGAAATTAAGCTTGTTGTATGGACTTGCACCATATGTCTATTGATACGCTTAACTCGATGTACCCCTTTTCCTGGATGTCGATCACGGTTACAAGAACATCGAATTATGCCGGTGTTTTGGAATCAAGTGGAAGAAATGGAATGCTAAAGAACTTCGAATTATGTCGGCCTGGGCTTACACAGTAGCTTACACTTCTCATGTTTATTATCTTGTTTTGATTCAAACACTTCAAATAAGAAAGCCACAAAGATTTTAAAGCTCGCATTCAAAGTACCATCTTCCGTCTAATCTTGTGTTATGTCTTTTCTAATAATGTGCATTGACTTTGTAATTAGCACGCATTGATTGTTAATTGGTAAAGATAGTTCTGTGGCATTGAATGTGTTACATTCTAACCGGGTATCATGGTAATGAATGAATATAAAATGTGTGGCCAAGACTTGGATTTAGATTTTCAAGTGCTAGTCGGTGTCAAATGATGGACATGACCCATCCAGGAGTTGTGTGTAAATTTGAAGACAATGTTTCAAAGATGATCTCGGTTTTGAGTTGACTAGTCATTTTACATAGAACTCAAATGCGGGTTTAGCATTAGGATAAGAGGAGAACTGTAAGGTCATAAGAGCCACTTTTAAATTAGTATTTTGAACTTGATAATTAGATAAATTGTGGTCTCAAATAGTGTTGTTTTAGATTAGTAAATAATGGTGGAATCTTTCTTCATTTGTAGCCTATTAGTCTTTGACTCAATCTTTATAAGCATACTGGATATCTCGATTAGAAGAATTTGTGATGCTTTGTTCGCAGTTAATTGAATGATGTTTGAACAAAGCAAAAGAAAGCAAAATGCGCCATTAGGTCCCTTTAGCAAATGCAAGATTTGTAAGTTATAATGTAGTATCTCCTTATAGAGATTTAAGTTAGAAGAACTTAGGAATTTTAACTTTATACAAACCGAACTTAGGAACCAAGTATGTTTATGTGTATGTCCATTAAATGAATGACATAGTTTGTATCAAATACTCATACTTGTTAACTTCAATTGAAGAATTTTTTTTCATAATGGTAAATGTGGAATTGAAAGTGTAAAAGTTTGTATATCCATGGAATGATGAATATGGGGAATGGTAACTCGCAGTGGGGTAAATGTGGGGGAATGGATTTTGACCAGGTCAATGAAGACCGAACTTTTTTTCTCGTTGCAAAAAGCTTAGCAACGGCGATCTTCTCGTTGCTAAATTAGAACCGTAACTAATAAATTAGAACCGTAACCATAGTTCCGGGCTCGGGTATTCCCGTAATTAGAAATGACTTAGCAACGGCAGACCTTGGTTGCGAATAAACAAAGTCGCAACGGCACGGTAGGTTTCTAACCTCCGTTGTCGACCAAGAATCGCAAACGGAGCTTATGCCGTTGCTAAAAACCGCAACACCGTGTTTTGAAACGTCAACTCGCTGCTATGGATGAAATAAAGAACGTCCGTGCTCAGTTGCTAATTCCTAAAAATGGTGTAGTGAAATTGTGTTAATTAAGAAACTAATCCAACTTAATTTGGATTGTATGCCAACCAATCACATATGTCGATATTCCTTTGCAAATGGGTTTAACAACCGCCATCTATATTATTTGAGTAGCTACTATTAATGAATTTTCGACAATAATTAGCTTACTAAGAGCCCACACGATTCTCAAATTTATACATGTCTTGAAAAATTAATCAATTAATGGTACCAGCTCCCGCGGGCATTATAATCTCCTCGTTTTCATGTGAGAACATATTATTATATTTGAGAATGTGGTTTTGGTACACTCAATTGGAGCACTACCTGTAGCCTTTTATAGAACGCTACTTATTTGCTAGATGTGACTGGATTTCCTCTTAAGAGGCAAAGCTTATATAAAAGCAAAATGAGAAAAATTTCACGCCAATTATATAATGACAAACCTTAATCGATTTGAGTGATGGGAGAGAAATTAATATAACTTTTAAGTTAATGAACACCAACCTCCGGTAGTGTATGGTCTCCCCCTGGTTGTGGCGGAAATACTTTCATCTCATATACGAAAATAAGTTTCATAAAGTATTATCCGATTAATTCGAGACATATACTTATTATAAAATATATCTTTCGACATAAAAAAATGTAGTCTTAATAAACATACATATTTAACATCAACCATGTGTTACGTTTGGAAACCAAAATTAATTGGTATAAAAGCATATAAAATATGCGTACTCCAAAAAATGTATTCCTCAAAAAATAAAATGAGAATAAAATTATGGACACTTATGTTAGCAAAGAAATTTATAGAAAGATCAATTAAGTCGCTCAAGGACTAATGATATTGGCTAACAAGCCGGGTGCGCACCCTTTGATCTTTTTAGTGTCCTTCGTGTTCCAACTACAAGTGGAAATCCAAAATTTCGGAGATTATTAGTAGGAAGAAAATTAAATTTTCCCAATATCCCAAAGATACAACAATTTTTTATTCGCTGGTATTTGCAATTGGACCATAATAACTATACTTTATCCCTCTAAAATCAGTAGGGAAAACCAAATCTAGTTGGTTATAGATTTCATTTTAAGAAAATAAAGAAATCAGATCATTTGAAGAGAAATATCCACTTAATGGTTGATGAATAATTTCCTTTGAGGGAATAAAAATTAGTGGTTTATTATGAGATAAAACCTTATTCGTCGATAAAGGTTTCTTATAAACCTATGTTCTCAAGGCTCGTTATTTTAGAATCGACGAAACATATCAAATCAAATTGGCTAAGAGAAAAATTAATTTGGGAATGCCAATTTTACTCACATAATTGAGATACCAAATCTATACCAAACGGTTAAAAGATGTGCCAAATTCGTTTAACGATCGGGAGAAATAAAATCGTTTAGTCATCGCATATGGAAAATCCATTTTATGGTCACCGATAGTTTCTTGTAAACGAATAGAAACAATTTATAAAAAATCACATGTTCTTCCTCCAATGGAAGAAGATACCAAACTTAATTGACCGTAGGTTTTTCAACCATGTACGTGATTAATTACCGTAAAGGTATTTCAATTGGGACAACACCAATTTCGGTGATTATAGTTTCTTTTAGAAGGATAGAAACTATAAACCATCTATTGATGGATTTTCTTTTTCTTTTTCTATACAAAAAGATTAGATAAGAAAGGAAATCAAATTTATTCGGCAAAATCGATGACCCACGTCTCATATTTATGAACCAATATTTTTAGGGTTAATCCAAAGGATTTTAGTTGCACCCAAAAATAAAATAAAAAAATAGCCATTGAAAAGAGAAGGCATTATTGGCCATAATATAGTCATTTGTCGAAAATAAAATAAAATAAGAAGAAAGTGTAAGATTGGAAGACGGAAATTAAATAAACGAACTCTGTGTAGCAAAGAGTCACACTTTGTATAGGTAGATGGTAGCCTTGTATCAGTTCAGTGTCTTATGGTCCCGTCGACATAACAGGAGTCCGTATCCTGCATATGCAAGCACCTGTTCACCCTTTCACGGGTAGTTAACTATGTGCTCTCTTTGCTCGTCATTTAAGAGACCGTAATGACCTAAAAAAAATCCAGGGAACCATAGTTAAAATATGTTTAACAAATCAAATAAGAAAAAAAATAAAATAAAACCAAACGGAAAGGTTTAGTATAGATGAGTTAATCTTCTATGTTTTTGTTTCTTAGCAACGATTCCAAAGCTCATCGTAGAGCGTGCTGATTACGTCTTATAAAATAGAGAAAGGGAAGAAGAAGACACAAAGTAAAGGGGAAGAAAAGAGATAGGAATTTTATTAATGTGCATGAAATACAAAGGTTTAGACTCTATATTTATAGAGTTTACATACTTGGTTCCCAAGTAATAGGGTTACGCTAAAGTGGGTATCTATATAATAAACTGTCGTTTATAACAATTAGCCCATTAATTGTTAATATATGATTATGCGTGGAAGAAATCAGAAGATTTTGGAACCCGGTCCCACATGGATTAATTTTTGAATAGCATCTCAACAGTTCAAAGGCTATAGGGAAAAACAAGTATTCATGATGTTTCTTAAAATCGAGGTATTGAATGGGCTCACATGTTACGTGTCGGTTTGATAAAAATAAACCGCGCTGTCAAACGGGGTGTCTTGTCCTTAACTAAGCAAGCGTTTGCCCACCTTTAAAAAAGGAAAAAAAGCAAGTGTTTGTCCAAAAATTCATTTTTCTTCTATGAAGTGACTACAATTTTATGTATATCTATGTATAATCTAAAAATGCAGTGTATTCATGAGACAAAAATACAATATGTCATGACTTATTATGCTTATATGCACAAACTCCAAATATTTTTGCATCCCTATAATAACTTTTAAAACTAGAAGAAAATTGGGCGGCCTTCAGCCGCTAAATAAATCAGGATTATTATTTTCGATACGCAAATTATTCCTCCCTAATATTAGTTACAAGGTGAAAAATTTGATTCAAAGCTTTATGCTCCAAGAAAAGAGATCGTGTGACATACCCATACTCGGCTTTAAGTATATTACCGCGCTTGTCATTCTTGTATTTGAGATAAATTAAGTTGAGAGTTCAAGAGAGAAAAATTAGGCCACCCAAACATAAATTCCTGGTTCTGTCGCTGCTAAAATGTGTTAAGAATAAGCTGTCCATACACGTTTTAATGACTCCCATCATTCCCAAAGTGTCGATGGAAGAAGAATCCGAATTCAAGACTATATTCAAGTCATCCCCACTCGCATTTTGAGTTTTTGCCTAAACCCTCATGATTTTCCCGTCCCCTGGTTAGAAATGAAATACTGATGAAAAATCTTGTGGTCGGCGGTGCATAATGCATGATCAATAAGTCCACAAAAGATAAAGAATATCTGGCGTCGTTCCTAAGAACATCCTTAATTCATGAGAAAGAAGTCATTTCTATGTACATGGCAGGGAAATCATCGAATTCATGGGGTGTGTCATCTAAGGTGAGTGACATACCATGCATTATTGTCTTTCTATACCTTATGAAAAATGAAATGAGTTTTAACCAATTCCATTAACAGTGATTCTCTACGGACCGAGAAATAAAACCTGGTAAAAACCGCCTCACAGTTTTTTTTTTCCTGTGGGTCCCAATGGGTCCATCCCCTCGGGAGACATGCAGAGGGTGATTTGTGTGTGGCGGTTTTTCAGCGTAGTTTTTCCACTCGGCACGTAAAGACTCTTTGTTCCATTAATAACCATTCCGTTCGCTCTTGTAAGTTTTGGATGGTCAACCTTTGGTCCGGGTACCTATCCCAGAACTGGTCATTAATAGATACGAAAGGTCATATTATCAAAAAGAAAAAAAAAGATACGAAAGGTCATCATTTGGCTGAAAAACATGACAGATTACTCAAAAATGATCTCCCATTTGGCTGAAAAACATGACAGATTACTCAAAAATGATCTCCCAATGCCTGTAAGGCTGCGTTTGGCACAAAATGAGTTCGAATTCTAGGGAGTTCCAACTACCTAGAATTCAAACTACGTTGAATTCGAATTTCATCCTTTAAAGTTGATGTGTTTGCATGTTTACGAAAGAAATTGATAATTATATAATTTTAATATTTTAACATTTATTTATTTCAATAAGTTAATTAAATATTATATATTTAAAACTAAAAAAAAGTATTTAATTTCAAAAAAAATTTAAAAAAATTTATTAAAAATATTATATCTATTATAGTATAAATATAATAATATCAAATTAATATTTATAATAGAATATGTAATATTATATCTATTATATTAATAATTATACTTTAAGAAAAATTAATAAACTATTATTTTAAATTTTTTAAATTCCATAAAAATAATATTTTAAAATAAAAACTAATTATCAACATTACTAATATATTTTAATAATAAAAAAATTATTATATTTTTAAATGAATGATTAATTGGGGGATAGAAAAACTAATTGTGGATATTTTACTGTAGCTGCCGGCATGGTTTTTCAATGCCGACAGTCCATCGACCATGCCGGTTTTCATTGAAAACTATGCCGACACATATCCCCCAATTAGTTTTGTTTATCCCCCAATTAATCATTCTTTTAAATGTGAGGAAAAAAAATGTATATAATATTCAAATTTGCATAAAAAATTATCCATTAAAAAAATATATACATATATAAAGATAATACTATAAATTAATGAATATAATATTAATAATTAATATTTTTTATCTAAGTATAATTTATTTTAATATTTTGAATTAAAAAGTAATTATATATATATCCATTTTTTAAATAATAAATTTATAATATAATATAAAAAATTAACTACAAATATTTAAAATAATATTATTAAATTAATTTTAAAAATAAATAATTAAAAATACAAAAAAAATCAATATAAAATTATATATTAATTACCAAAGTAAATTTCTAATTATAAGAACTCAGATATTGTTTAAATAAGAAAATAACGAAAATAAAGTTGAAATGTCAACATGGTCAACCAGTGGAGTTGAAAGGATGGAGTTTCAAATTCCATGGGGGAGGTGTCATTTGATTTTCCACTGAAGAATGGAGTTTCAACTCTCTGAAGTTCCAATTCCACTCATGCCAAACACCCTTGGAATTCAACTCCACCCTTGACTCCTCCTGTTGACTGAACTCCACCCTCAATTACCTCCGTGCCAAACGCACCCTAAGAGAACCTCCTCGCATTGTTTAAATAACGAACAAATCCAACTTTGGCATTGACGCCTGCTTCTAGTCTATCAAACATTGGTCGAACGTTTCCTATGGTGCTCCAAGAAAATGGGTCAAACAATTCTCAATGCAAGCGCTAGACGAGCAAGCTAATGCCACCTTTGGATCCCGACCAAGATAACATTATACATTTATAGGGGTGTATTGGATCAGGATTTACATGGATATTTAACAATCCTAAAAACTCATTAAGTATCCATGGTATTCAATTACGATTGTTTTAGATTCCACAAATATCCTAGGTATTCAATTGGTTTAGGATTTCTTAGGATAGTTAAGGGACATGACATATATATATGGATTCTTATAGATATTTGTAGGAAAAATATGTATGTTATTATCTCCTATCTTTCTTAACCCAAACCATAAGAGTTTCATTATTCTTATGGATATATTTTTTTTATCCCAACATGCTATGTTTTTCCACCACCACCAACCAACACCATAGACCACCACCGCCACCACCAACCATCACCGTCACCACCATCATCGCCACACACCAACCACCACTGCCCACGCCCCCACCGCCAACCTCCGCCACCACCAACCATCACCGCTACCACCACACCACACATACCAACCACCACCGCCCACCACCAACTCAACTTTTTTTTTTATTTTTTTTCTCTAATGGAATCATTATGACCTTGGATTTTTCAAATATATTACTAATTTGTAATATACTTCAATTTTTAAAAATCTAACTACTCGTAAGACAATCCATTATAATCCAGATTCATATATCTATAAGAATCTAAAGATTCATTACAAAAACATTATAAATCCACCATATTCGGGTATAACTAATATCTAATTTTATCTAGATATATCCTGATCCAATACACCCATGTTAATCATTTATACTAGTTTATGTGTCTTGTCCAAGCCCAGGGTCAAAATGTAAATGGCCACAGCAAACACAAACATTTCTTTGAGATTTTTGTTGGAAGAAAATTACGGAACAATCGGAAATTTGCATGATTCATGAACTACATAAACCATACTGAAGTTTGCATCGGTTACCATTATTATTAATGTAGAATTCCTTTTATATTGTCATACCAATGATTAAAGCTTCAAACCTTTTTGTATGACTCAATGCCAGGAACTTTTCCTCGTGAAGTTCCCTTTTACGCAATGAATTGTACATATGCTTATCTTATTTTTTTGTTTGTTTGTTTGAAACCGAGGTAAATCAAACCTTCTGATATGGAGTCAAACAACCCACCATTGCACCAGAGTTCCTATCGTGTATAACTCAAAACTCAATATCGATTACAGCTTAAATCGTATATTCTCAAGCCACAAAACATGTCAAAACTCAAAATTTTTTTGCTTGTTGTGCTTGGACATCGTTTAAAACATGAGGGTGATGTGACTCACGCGTTTGGATAGTATATGGGCATTATTATTTTGTGAAACCTTAGTTTATCACACAAATTTCAACTAAATGATATGTGAATTATTTGCATGTGAGCGTCAACAAAATAACATGTTAACCCTATATAAATGTCTACCATTAACTATCAAGAACTCATGACAAGTCTTTCAGTAATAAAATAGATAATTAGATGTTCGGAGGATTCAATAATAAACAGATTGCGAAGTGAGACGGTGGAGGAAACTGAATAAGGCAATGCCAAAGAGTAAATGTCGTATTTCTTACGAAAACTACTTGGTTGATCACTTTAGCATAGGTTATCCGGTGCAACATTAGAAATGTTGGTTGGGTTTGCGTTGGAAATCAAGACCTTTAACAACAAGGATATTTGATGCATCATGAGAAACGAAGAATGTGTATATATGGGATGCATCATGAGAAACGAAGAATGTGTATATATGGGATGCATCATGCGTTTAGCTAGTATCTATGGGCATTATTTTGTGAAACTTCAATTTATTATTAAAAAATCATGTCAACTAAATGATAATTGTGATCGTCAAAAAACTAACTTGTCGATCCCTATATAAATATCTACCAATAATAACTATCAAGAACTCCAATGTGTTTAAGTGTTACAAGGGATACTTATATGTTCAGAAAATTAAAAAATAAAAAGATCATGAACCAAGGCGCTAGAGGAACTGAAAAAAAAAAAAAACACTATATATAAAACTGAAATTTCACGAGATATAATCTGGTATGTACCTGCTTATTTTGATTGTCTGGAAGACTCCAATATTGCCACAGACCGTTATTAGCTGAAATCAAGGTTTACTGACTGGTTAAGGTGGTATTATTGTCTTGCATCATATTGAGCTTACATACATTAAATATTTAAATACACTTTAAATAAAGATCGACAGTCTGAATTATGAAACCCGAAAAATATTATAATTATAATTTAAATATATTATTTTGACTAAGCATATTTCTTTTGGTAGAAGGAAAAATCCAAAGTTAATGATGATAAAAACAAATAACACTCCATATTCTTTTACAAATGGGAAAATGAGCAAGTTTTTATCTGCATGGAACCGATTACTCTCCAACAAAAAGATCAGCTAAGGACTACTATGAGATAGGGGAAACAGATGAATATGCCCAAAGGTATCCACCGGATGTCAATGGAGAGCATGGAGTCGAGAAGATCATATGGATACATAACGGTAACCCTATCACTATTATCGCCTTGATTGGGTTACCAAATATATCCATATGATCTTCTCAACATACTCTCAAAGGGCATGGAAACTTTTAGGCACATCTAATTTTGTTTCTTCTATCTCACTAATCTCAGTTGATCTTTTTGTTCGATTGACGCCGATATCTTAGCAATATTTCCTTTTGTGGTATGTTCTTTTTTTTATTTTTGGGTAGAACTTTCTTTATATCAAAGGCAAGATGATATAAACTCAAAATAAGGTTTTCATCATGACATAATATATGAGTTTGATAAAATAGTTGTATACCCCGGATGATTTGGGATGAGAGAATGCTACAAACCTATATCCTTGTAGGCAAGATAAGTTGAGATTGAAAAACAAAAACCTAGTACCATAAAGGTCAAAGATAAACTGGCATAATTTTAACGGAAGATTTTAACCATTCATCATTTTTCATCCAATGACTCCTTATGGTAGGACATATTCTTCTAAGTTCAGGTTGGTAAAAAATCTAACCTGGATCTCCCTGGTAAGCTTTGGATGGTCGACCATTAGTCTAGGTAGGTACCCATCACTAAACTGGTCATTAATAAATACCAAAGGTCATTTGGGGTGAAAAATTAGTGACTCTAATGTGCAGTTACAACTGAGTATACGTTATTACGAACAAAGCGAACTTTGCCATTGACGCCCGCCTCTAGTGAACCAAACACTGGAAAAATGTTTGGTTGGGTGCTTCAAGACTCAGTGGATAATGTCCTTCATCCCTAAGGTATCATCACAAATTGCTTGTCATCAAATAAATGTCTTTTACACCACCGTTAACAAGTGTCCTTAATGCCAGAAAAGACTGAGATTTGTGTCTCATGCAATTTCCTTTAAGGTAATACAACATCATTAGTACAAAACAAGGTTTGGATAAGTTGGCCTTTGTTAGTGGCGGTCAGGATTTGTCCTGCAAAGATAAATCAAGGGATGTGGTTCTCCTGACCACCCCCTACAACTCGCACGCGTGCCATTAATTCCAATATTATGAATGAAAAATGAATAATCAAGTCAAGATATGGATTTTCAAAAAATATAACGGCGAGGTTCGAACTCATGACCTATTGTGTCATAAGAGAGGCCTCTAACCGTTGTTCCACCTTGGTTGAAATTGATAGAAAAGATAAATCAATGGTGGTGGTTTGTTCGACTTAAATATCATAATTGCTTTATTAATTAGTGTTTCACTAATTGCACATAATAAATAATGGTTTGGATAAGTTGGTCAGGATTTGTCCTGCAAAGATAAATCAAGGGATGTGGTTCTCCTGACCACCCCCTACAACTCGCACGCGTGCCATTAGTTCCAATATTATGAATGAAAAATGAATAATCAAGTCAAGATATGGATTTTCAAAAAATATAACGGCGAGGTTCGAACTCATGACCTATTGTGTCATAAGAGAGGCCTCTAACCGTTGTTCCACCTTGGTTGAAATTGATAGAAAAGATAAATCAACGGTGGTGGTTTGTTCGACTTAAATATCATAATTGCTTTATTAATTAGTGTTTCACTAATTGCACATAATAAATAATTTATTCATTATAAAGGGCTGCGGTGCTCCGTGCCACCCCCTACAACTCGCATGTGTGGCGTTAATTCCAGTATGAATAAAAAATGAATACTCAAGTCAAGATATGGATTTTCAAAAATTATAACAGGGAGGTTCGAACTCATGACCTATTGTGTCATAAGAGTGGCCTCTAACCAGTGTTCCACCTTAGTTGGAATTAATAGAAAAGATAAATCAACGGTGGTGGTTTGTTCAACTTAAATGTCATTATTTTTTATTAATTAGTGTTTCACTAATTGCACATAATAAATAATTTATTCATTATAAAGTGTTCTTTAGTTAGTATTTCACTAATTGTTTAATTAATTATAAATGTTTTCTTAATTAATTATAAAATCTATTTCTATTAATAAGTAATTTTGATAAATAATATCAATAGACATTTTTTTGCGACAATGAGTAGTAGAAGAGGTGGAGGCCGAAAGATTAGTGGTTGTTAAGGGCGGAGCCAAGCACAATTATACTTATTTTTGTTCTTTTATCGTAAAATGGGATACAAAGTCCATTTTTCACATGTATCCAACTTGCCAAGAATTTTTTCTCCCTCTTTCCTCAAAATCCTGGCTCCGCTCATGTTTTTTGGTGGAAAAAGTAGTGCTGGTGAGTAGTGATGGACATTATTAATTTTATGTTGTCGTTACAACATCGATAACATCGTAGTGTGGAAGATGTGGTTGGTTGTTTTTAACACTTTTGATAAATGAAGGTACCATATATTTCAGGGATGATATCATACAAGAAATTTTTTTCATGATCATAGTTGGATCACCCAAATGGTACCCCTGTTATCTTTGGTAGTATATCGTATAAATCATAATTTTTTAATGTTAAAATAAAATTGATTGCAATACAAAAACGAATATATACACGGAAAAAAATAATAATGAAACTAATCAACTGACGACATTTTGTTCAATCTAAACC
Source organism: Papaver armeniacum (assembly GCA_023531295.1). Taxonomy (NCBI): domain Eukaryota; kingdom Viridiplantae; phylum Streptophyta; class Magnoliopsida; order Ranunculales; family Papaveraceae; genus Papaver; species Papaver armeniacum. Next base: position 13,684 of record JAJJWW010018457.1, on the reverse strand, counting down.
TCATACATGGCATCCGTGATCGGAAATTAGAATTGCTTCCAACAACCTACATAGGGTAGGTGGCAGTGATGGTGGCAGTGGTGGAGTCAAAAATTGACATTGAGGAGGCCTACGTTTTTTTTTAAAAGAAACATGTAAACTTTGGTGGACTAAACCATAAATATATATGGACAAAGTACTATTTATAAAATAAACTAAAAAATTTATGTAGTTATTAAAAATTTATGGGTTAGAGCCAGGTTAGTCAACCCTTTTATCTCGCCGCTAGGTGGCGGTGGATAAAAAAAATGGATTCATATGGTTTTATGGTGGTGGCAGGTATTGGTGAACAAAAACATATTATGCTAATTTCGTAACGCCACAAAATATGTAACGTTATATTATAAAGTATAAAACGTGGTTGATCATTCTAATGTTAAAATAAACTCGATAAAACACATGTCCATTTTAAAAAATTGGTGCAATCAATTGCCATGTTATGTAATAACTAAACGAACAACACGAATCAAGATCTGAACATATGAAATTACTTATTATCGATTTGTCTATGTAAAGAGTGGTCAGGATTTGTCCTTGGCAAAGATAAATTTATCACTGGGTTTGTTCAACTTAACCACTTTTAAATGTTTTATTAATTAGTGTCTCATTGATTGTTCGCAATGATTAATTATATTTCTATTATAAATGTCCCTTTAATTATCTAACATAAATACATAATTTTATTAATAAATAAGTTTACTAAAAACTATATTAATTCTAATGGTGGTGGTGGAAGTAGGGTTACTATAAACGGTGGCGGGTGTTTGTGAATGGTGGAGGTGGTAAAATTACTATTGGTGGAAGAAATACTGGCGGTGGATGGTTTTTATGGTGGTGGGTGTTGGTAATAGTAGTGGATAATAATAGTTTTTGCTTTTTAGTGAGTTTTATTTCCCGAGTAAAAAAAAAAATCTTGACAAAACATGCAACATTATACTGTGAAAGATGTAATTGGTTGTTTTTAGCACGATTGATAAGGAAAAAAATCAAATATTTTGAGGATGATACCGGAATGCATAAGACAATATGATCATGACTGTTGGATCACCGAAATGGTATCCGTATTATATAAACGCAATTGGTGTACCAAACAGAAGAGAACATTATCACTCTCCCAAGTACTATTAATTACATTCTTTTTCCTGAAAGACCATCAATTTCGAGTTGTTTCGCGACAACTACCTACAAAGACAACAACTTTCACTCAATTCCCGATATAAAACCTTATTGACCTGAAACCGTATTTGCATTCTAAAATATTTGTTTGAAAATTATGTTTGTTCATCAAAATCATCATAAAAAACTCTAAATCATAAATCTAAATTTCACCTCCGATGTTTATAGAATATTTTTATATTTTACATTCTCAAATCACGCGACCTCTTGGTTACAAATTAACAATATCAAATTACGGATCAATATGTATAGATTTCATTCACTCAAGTTAGAAGGTATAGTAGATACAGATGGGTAGATCACACAAGGCAGAACATGAATGAGAATACTTCAATAATTTGGTCAAGAAATAAGGTCAAAAACTTAAGATTAACTTTCTATAGGACTAATTAGATCGCTTTCGATAGGAGACGACTAAAATACGGATTAATAATAATTTCCACGTAAGACAATTGCAAAACCTACTTTGGATAACTCTGCCTATGTAAAGAGTGGTCAAGATTTGTCCTTCCTCATTTGATATGTTATGTGAGAAGAAGGTGATATCTAAGATTGAGGTACAATTCAAATCTATTAGATTCATACCATCTACAACTGGACGCCTTGAAAAAAATTGACGTGTTGTTATTATTATTATAGGTAAGAGATACATTGACCACACTTGCGCAAATAGCTCACTTCGCAAATGATTGGTGTTGCATGTACTGCCTAGAATGCAACGAGGAATTTGAGGAAACAAGGCACCGTAAACGATTCCTGGAGTATTTTGGATATAGTAACTTAGACCCGATGTAATACTTATGTTCTTTTTTTTTTTTAGTTTTTTCATTATCTATTTATTTAAGAAAAATGAACATTGCAAATACATAACATCAACAAAAATTAGACAGATTGCGTTTGACAATAATGGCTACTGATGATCTGGAAAAGGCAAAAGAAAGGAATTGTTTTAGAAAAATTGTTGGATATACAACGGATTACTTGATACGAATGAAAGAGGTATAACTATTTCGATTCTGAAATCAAATAAAGTTCACTGTTGAAGATAACATCAAGTTTAAAGTTAGTAACAAACATAATATGGGCTAACTAAAATGTTAAAAACAAACAATATATAAACTTAGAAAGCCGTGGGACTTGAAGAGGCCAATTTGAAAACTACAATATTAGAAAGCAACGATCCACAATACCAAATTTTTTTTTTTTATAAATATTCAACGTAGAAGATGTCAACTTTTGGTAAATGATCTATTGACAACCTATTAATTTGAAATAGGATCAAGGTTCTTTATGAGGTAATGTGTCGCCGCATTGTATTCCAAGTGAAGGTAGGAACATATAGAAGTGACAAAATTTCCAAGACTTTTGAAGTTACCAAAGTCTTCGTTAAGACGAACCATTGGGCACAATACTTTGTTGAAGATTTAATGGCGAGAGGTTCGCATATATACAATCCCTTCGAAAAGGTGATGGGTACACATTTTAAACATTGTCATCTAATGGGTGTTGAAAAATTACAGGAAAATCATGTCACATTGGAGAGTTTATATCATCCGTTCAATGCAAAAAAAATAATATTCTCTGCCTATTTGGAGGATCGACAACATGACCATGATAGATGAGTCAGCTGGAGCGCAATATGAGCATGGGAAGAATTTTATGGACGGTATTGATTAGTTGATTTCACTGAGATGAGCGCTGTTGACGACATATTTCCAAAAAATATTTAAACTTCCATGTTCATGTAGAGCATTATCTCATTATAAGCGATGAACCTAAATAAAAAGTGTCGGAAGTTAAGATTATATTTCTTTCGTTTGAGCAAATCTCCGGCGGTAAAATATTAAAGGAAAAAAACAAGAGGAAAAAGAGAGGAAAATCCCAACTATTTTTATGACAATCTATACGATATATTAAAAATGAACCAACATCATGGCCCGTGCCGTTACGGCACGGGTTAAGGGCTAGTAAACTCTATAAATTAATGTTGTCGGGATCATTAAAATTTATTAATTAATCAAGATATTATTTAACCGACAAATTAATATTTCTTAGAGGTAAGTTTATTTTCAAAAAAAATTCTAAATACTGTATAATGTTAAAGTTTTCAAAGCACACTTCAATCTTCCACTTTGCTTCATTGTTCAATGCATATGATCAATTAAGTACCCAATTCATAAATCCCTTTAATATTCCACTTTATTAACACATTGAGTAATTTCTTGCTTAGTTGTGATAAAATAAATTAGAGATGAAATTCAATGCGATATTGATATTAACAAAAACTTTGATAATTGAATAATTTTTTCAAAAATCTTCATAAATTGTTAATATATTGAATATATATATGATGAATTATTATTTTGTAATCCACATGGGGTATACATACTAATCATTAATATGGGGTATGCATTATATTATAAAATTTTAGCGAATTATTAATTTGGCACTTTGTTTCCAACTCGGAACCGGTTAAAAATATTATTTAAGGGAGTTTATTAAATAATTGAGCATTAATTAATGGAATTTCTAGTGTACATGCAATCTTCTGAGATGGGCTCAAAAACGTTATCACTTGACCACATATCCTATACTTTATTACTTAAAACTTAGTGATAATAACCTACAGTATTAGTTACGGTTTAAAGCGCATCGCCGCGTACAGTTTAAATCGCATGTCCTCTTCAAACTGCAAAAGAGATCAAAACTCAAATTATTACGATGGTTGTGTTTGGACATGGTTGTAAAAACGGGAGGGATCCATCATGCGTTTTTTTTTTTTTTTTTTGATACTAAGAATCCATCATGCGTTTGGCTAGCATATATGAGTATTATTTCGTGAAACAATTTATCATAAAAATATTATGTCACCTAAATGATAATTGCCAGTGCCATAAAACGGCCTTATGCCACTACTATAATATATGTACATATTTTAAGCTTGCCTAAGTTTTTCTAGAAGGAAGGAAAAAAAAAATGAACATGTTGATCCATAAAAATATCCACCAATAACAACAATCCATAACTCTGGTGTTTAAAATGGATATCCAGATATTAGGAAGATTTAAAATTAAACAGATTGTACAATGAGACGGTGGAGAAAATTGAATTCATTAGGTTAGTGCATTATGATATTGTCGGTGAAGGGGCAAATTAAAATTGGGAGTTAGGAGGCCATCCGCCTATTGATGCAGATACTACAATAGAGTAATTGAAGGAGATAGAAGTCTTGACTTGTACGGGTATATTTTTCAAGTCGTTTTATTTTACCTACTATTTATTAGCATCTAGGGAACCAAGTAATTGTTTCAATTCATCATAGTTAATCTACTATCTATTGACAATCTACGGTCCAACACATTAACAAGTGTTCTTATTACCTGAAAAAACTAGTTTATGCGTGTTTTCCAAGCCCATAGTCAAAACATATATGGGCCACAACAAAAACAAAAAAGAAGATTACATAGCAATAAATGCGCGCCGCGTAAGTAATAATAAGCTAAATACATAATAACCAGATGCATAATTCATCAACTGCATAAACATGAATTTTGCACGAATTTAGTGTTTCTTATACGACATTCTTAAAATTTATCTGAAGATGATTATCCTTATATCCTAACAAAAGAACTATATATTAAACTTTACTTTGATAAGATCCTATCACTGTCTTTTGTTGTAGAATTCTTTTGTATCCTTTGAATGGTTATAAGATCATAAAAAGTACCTGGTCGGTCACTTCAGCAGAGGATATTGGGTGCAATACGAGAAATATAAGTTGGGTTTTGTTGGAAATCAAGACCTTTGATAACAAGGATATTGGTGTAACATGTGAAATGAAAAAACTCCATGGTATCAGGCGGCAATGATAATATATATCATCACTATGTAACCCTCAATTCCACATGAAAGTGTAAGGCATATTATAGGGAAACAAAAAAAGTAGTTAATAGCATTCGACAAGAATCTTACACAAATTTCTAGCAAAGAGTGTTTTGAACCATTTAAGCAACCTCAACGGGCTTTGGAGAAATTGTCAACCTAGTATTTTATCAATATCTTAGCAAGCATGTAGTTTTGGCTTCATGACAGTCAAACCACAATACAATTCAGACTCGGATAGAACTGTGATCAACATCAAAGAATTCACTGTTACCGTCATAGCAATGCATAGCGTCATACATTCTGTATTGTGCATATCCCTTTCCCAATCTTGCTCCAAACGTACACCAACGTTTCGAAATATGATAATCCGTCCTTCACACAAAGACTCAATCGCACACAACCATAATCTAAAACCTTTAGAAACTTACTCAAGATCCAAGCAATTCAAGATGTTGTTGTGTTTATCTTCTCATGATATGTAGAGAAAAACTATATCGTTGTTGAACCAAATTTATCAAAAGATATCTCTATATTCATCTCTACAAGATGTGTCTCTATTGAAAACATAATTTCAATAAATGTGGCAGACAAGCAAACCCCTAAATACTATCAGTGATATAATGTAGTTGTCTCTAACAAAATTCTGACATTGATCATCAGGAAATCAAATAGCCAATGGATAATAAACGGTTGTCAGAAAACTACGCCAAAATCGCAGCCCTGTCAAATTCATGCACCGTGTTTTCTCCTAAGTAGTATGCGTTAGCTTACATAGCCACACCACCATACATATTCTGTAGTATTATATATTTATTCTTTAAACTCTTGAAGTGTCCAAGCTATACCTTTTTAATTCCTCACAACGGGTTTTTACCAAAATAGGAATGTATCCGTCACAGAAATAGACCAACATGTTTATCCTAATGGTCATGCACTTCAACTAGATCCGAGCAACTTCAAACGGTGTGCAACCAACTTCTTGACAGAACGTCATCGACAAGAATCAAAATATCACAAACTGTTTAGCTTCTCCATTGGAAACAATACGAGAGAAACTCCAACACATTGTTCTATGCAACATAATGTCAAACTTCAACACAGATAAACAAACCCTAAAAACTATGTCGATAAACTTCTTCTTATATAATATAATAAGAAACCATAGCTATTTGTAACCAACAAATATTATATTTCATCTGACGATCATTGTCCTCTAACTATTTGTAACTACAATCTTCAAATACTCAGACTGAGAATCAAACTCTTCACAGCTGGAACATATCGAACCCTGGCCAACAGTCAATACTTCCAAAACGAAACCTACCTAGATATTTCCCCAAAATCCATATTGCACAAACAATTAAGGCAAAACGAGTATGAATTCATCTTTACATTCTTCAACTTCAGGTTAAATGCAAATAGCAACATGATCCAACTGATGACGATTGATAATCAAATTATTGTTTTCCATGGTTAGGAACAATAATGAAACTCTGACACGCTAATTTTCCATCTTTACTTCCACAAACATACAAACCAATATTTGTATTCCAATTACGATAATCTTTCCTTCTTGTATCTTGCCTAGAAAATACAGATTAATTGAAATCAATCCTCACAGGTCTTCACAAGAATACGATTAGAAGTATAGAGAATAAATAAATTTACTTGAAGCCTAGCATAGGGTCTATGCTTTAATAATTACAAGTGTCAAATCTCCAATGTAGAGCAACACAAACATAAAGATCATATATCTTGACCATATAGAATGTAGATCACCTGATATAATCTCATTCCTTTATAAGTACGCTTTACTTTTCCTTGTACGTAAACTCTGCTTATTCTGAAGATGTAACATCAAATCCTCACATACTTTATGAATCCAAATCCTTTGTCTTCAAAAAAAAATTCCAATGGAAAACCCAAAACTTCTCTCTTCGAATCTTATATCCAACCTAGAGATTTGATACCAATTGTTGCGAAAATTGGCATCTAACCCAATGCTCGGATACCAATTTTTTGAAAATTGGCCCTTATGGATACTAAATAGTATATTAATTACCAAATGTCTGCGTTCAGAGCTATCTATCTGCTAACACTGCATAACAAAATAGCTAACAAGAAACACTTGATCTCTCAGATTTCTCCATCAACCTCACTACGATCTAGGATAAGAAGAAGACAAAGAGAACCACACAAATGCAAACCATAAAAAAGCAACAACAAGTAAAGTACTCATGGATTTTACGTAGTTAAACAATATACACAATATGTGTATATTGTCTACATCCACCAAAACGCTACAACCTCTCTCTTTATTATAGAACCACCAACTGATAATTACACAAGAATTGAATAAAATAATCCGTTAACTCACCACAATGTGACCGAACACAAGAAACTCCCATAAACACTCTATAATTCTAAATTAGTTCCTTCACCCAAACAAGATAATATTTACCGTATTATCAACCACAATGAGATGATCTTCTCTGCACACCCCGACAATTATTCTTAAACTCCTTCTGCTCAACACCAATAATTTACTCCAACACCACCGAGATTATCTTCTCCTCAACAATATGACTTACCAACATCGTCATACGAATGACATATCTTCCAACATCGATAAACATTCCATAAGCACCATGGTCTCTCATATCCACCCCAAAAGGTGGGATGAATTCATCACATCTCTAATGAGAATTTCCTTGAAAAGTTCATAGGTAAAACTCATAGCCTAGGCCTCCTTTTATAGGAGCCACATTACTTATCCTACAATTTTATGGTTTCCTAACTTTTTTATTAAGATCCTAAACTTTAGGAATAAGCAAACCAAAGTTTATTCACAAACTTTAAACCGACTAGATTTGGTATAAACCTAAACCTATTGACCGGCTAATATTAGTTTGAGTTTTGAAAAAACTAACTATTTCACCAACCTATATAACTTTAAGTTTATCTTAAACTCTAATTTAACGGTCCCATAATGAAGGGACTAGTAGTAGTTTATGTGTCTTGTCCAAGCCCAAAGTCAAAACGTAAATGGACCACAACAAACACAGAGATGTTATATTTTCATTCGATGATATTTTGTCGGAAGAATGGAAACTTCCAATTGTATGATTCATAAACTATATAGAGTTATAAAACATCACAAAGTATATAGAGTTATAAAACATTCAGGAACTTTGCATTAGTTTAGTGTTTATAAGCTTTGAATTTCGTTTGATAGCATATGGTGCGGGTTATCCTAGTTGTATTGTTATTCCGAGTTTTATTATTGAGCAAGTGTATTTGCTCCTGCTAGAGAATGGGGTCCTGTTAACTTGTGCACCCGGGCCCAAGTTAGTATAGGTATAAATGGCAATTTTCATTTTTATTTTCATAACTCTTTAAGTACGTTATGAATGAAGACGATCTACTTCAGAAGTTAATATAGATGTTGATTGTGATAATGTCGATTTGGGATTATTACTTCTTCACTGCGGAAGCATATAACATATATGATGTTGATGATCAAGAATCTGAATATCAAGGTTCTGAAGATCAAAAATCAAAATGGTTTAAAATCATAAACATTAGAAAGATATCAATTTCGTCGATGGATTGGAGAATAGTACAATACTGGGTTTTATTGTTAAGTTTTGAAATATGTAATGTTTGTCCTAGTTGTTTCTTTCCATTTGTTTCTGATGTAATTGATCATGTAACCAAAATTTCATATTGTAGATGGTGGATTTTTGACAAAGGCTAAAATCGTAAAATCATAATTGTACATGCTCCTGATCCAGCAATCAAATGAGTATTGAGGCTCATGTTTATCATTGAAGCATGAAAGCTCATGCCAAGAATCTCGGATCGAGTATATTGTCTCTCGTGAGCATACGTGAATATGCGCTCTCAACCGAGGCAACGACATATATCATGAATACTTGAGCAATTTCGGTAATTATTTTTATATATAATCGAACGATTGGACGGCTCCTAGACAGCTTGCACCGCTAGTATAGAGCAAATAACGTCTTGAGGATGTAACAATGTTTTCCCTTACTATATAAAAAAGACATGTGTATAGAATCATTATGATTGAACTGACTCTAGACACGGCTTGCACTAAAAGTATAGAGCGATAATGTCTTTAGGATGCAATAACATGTTTTCCTTGACTATACTATACATAATATATATGACGCTTCAACTAGCTCGTATCACCCAATCCTCTAATAATTAATGCTCCTAGACAGCATGCCCCAGTATAGATCCATCAATTAATTATTTCTAATCCTTAAATTCATTAATCAATATTAGAATATTATACGTTCTTCATAATATTTCATCACTTAAATTATGGTTCTTCCTAACAGAAATTCCATGGGTTAGTGATAAATTTCAACGTACGGGTGTCCGAGCCTTGCTCGAGCAAACCCGACTAAAATGGTGCAAATGTACTCAAAGAATAATGCACTAACGAGCACCCTCGCACATACTAGCATTCCAAATACGAAGGAACGATGAACCTATGCAAAATAGAAACAAATAATAAATAATAAAATATTAATCGTGGGGGATCGGGCCTACACTCGGCAGTGGGCCCCACACCCAATTTTATATTTTATCATATTTTCATTATTTTCCTTGTTCTCATGAAAATCCTTTCATTTGAACAAATATCCTTCGTTTTAAGGAAACTCCTCGCCATGGTGTTTCCTTCGCATCAAGGAAATAATATAAAATTGGGAAAGGTGTCGTGGGGACCGTTTCTACAAGACAATAGGCTATGCCCTAGTCGTACGGGTCTCACACCTCATGATTCCTCATTATTTTATTATTATATCCCTCATCTCATGAAAACTCCTTAATTTCATGATATTTCTTTCAAGTCATGAAAAATAATATAAAATTAGGGAAACTCGTGGGATCGGGCCCTAGCCGTCCGGTCATGCCCTAGTCGGTCCCACACGTCCCTTATTTTATTATCATTACTTTTATGTTTCCTTCATTCCATGAAATTCCTTGATTTCATGATATTTCCTTCAAATTATGAAAATTCTTTCAAATCATGAAATAAGACATAAAATTAAGGAAAGCTCACGGGATCGGGCCCTAGCCGGCCGACCATGCCCAAGCCGGTCCCATACGCCCTTATTTTTTTTTTTATTATTATTATTGTTTATTTCCTTTATCTCATGGAAACTCCTTCACTTTAAGGAAAAAATTCATTTATTTCAACAAACTCCTTGATTTCATGGTATTTCCCTAAAATCATGAAAAATATAATAAAATTAGGAAAAGTGCTATGGGACCGGGCTCATTGGCCGGCCGGCCATGCCTTAGTCATAGCCGGTACCACACTTAATGATTCCTTCATTTTATAATTATTTTCCTTCATCTCATGAAGTTTTCTCAGTCTCAGCAAAATCCCCTATTTCTTCATATTTTCTCAAATGATTGCTCAAACGCACATCAGAAAATATCAAAATTTTCAGGACTGAGGCATGAGAATTTTGCCGACGCGAGCATATTACCTTGACCAACCAAGGTTGGCTCTTTGGATTGCAAGGATCCGGTCCCACGTATTTTCACAATTTGACCTAATTTGCACAATTGCATGTATTAGGTCCAGAATCCTTCCAAACAATTTGGAAATTCATGGAATGATCGTCAGTCGATCCCGTGACCAACCAGGGCCGGTTTCATCACCCCTTGGCTCATTCCCTCATCTCTTCATAATTAATTAGATTTTATCACCTAAGGCTCGGGGACGAGCATTATTCTAATAAATGATTAAACCAAAGATTTAATCATCCTTTCATCAACAAATCAACAAGTCTTCAAGAGACCTTGGTATTTTCTCACTCGAGCATCTGGGGGCTACATGGTTGACTCATCATCCCATGTAGCCGGTCCCTCCTTCACTCCGTGATTAATTTTCAATAAACCATCAATTGATCGAATTAGGATTTCGAGTCCAAGGTTCATAATTTCGGATTCGAACGTTAATAAATTTACGACGATCCCATGGTCAACATTTTATTAATTATACTCGGCTCAATTGCTAGTATTTTAAAGTAATATTTTATTTGGTCATGCTACCAATTATTCATTAAACGAGCAACATTTTCTCAGATGAGAAATATTTGCTCAAACCAAGGAATATTGGTTCAACTATCAATATTCAACAATCCATCGAATGAGCAATATTTTCTCACCTTAACTATCAACATTTTACTTGAGAATCATACCTGCCGTCTCAACAGACACGTTTCAATCATGAGTCTCAAGATTTGCAAATCACGCTCGACGACAATACAAGGACTCATCGTAATGAAGTCGTGTAACTAAATACATGTCCTCCGCTTTGCAGATCCTGACAAATCACGAGACATCAATCGTGTTACATGGGGGATCTTTAGGGTTTTGGTCCGCGGTCTACGGCACGTGTGTTCATACACCCGATGAGAATGTGAGCAAGTCGTGCAATCAGTTGAAGGAGTTAGCAAAGTAGTGGACGAAAAATCAACCAAGTCCCCGCACGATGAGCAACTGGTTTTTATCAAGATTTCCACTTCCCCACTCTTTGACCCCAGAAACTGTCACACTTCATGGGATCAAGGTGTTTATAATTATAGAAATATAAATAAGTCTCTGAAATCATGATTGAAAACAGGACAATCTTTCGTCAACAGACAACAAGAGATTAACAACTCAACGTCGACGATTTACTCTCAACAGCAAATTCAATCATTCAGAACTTATCTTATTTCAGAATACACAATACACCTACAATCTTCGATCACCATTGATCTCACACATTTCTCAGCTTTCCTCCTACATATCCACCCATTCTCTCTTGTGACCGAATTGATTCTAGAACGGCCATTGTCTTGGTTTATGCCGGAGTCCTACAGATTGATCTCTCGAATTCAAAGCACTCCCTTTTTGCAGTGCATCTGTGTGAGGTTTGACAGTTCGCTCGGTTCAAGGAGTTTCCTCCGTACGGTCATCTCCTCAATTCCTTAAAAACCAGCAACTCGTTTTGCCCCATCTACAGATTGGCGACCACAGTGGGAGATCATTCTCTCGGTTGCAACTCACAATTTCATCAAAGATGGTCGATTATGGGGAGGTCTCAGAAACATCCAATCTCAATTTATTATCTCCCAAGATCTTGCGAATTTCTTCCAATTGCTACTAAACTCGGCTGGCCTGGTTAAGCTCCCACAGAGGCTATGAACACTCAAAGCTCAACCACTATTGATGATCTGATGAAAATCCTAAATGATGTAGTAACAAATCAAGCGGAAATTGTCAAGATACAGAACGAGGTGTTCGCCCTTTTGAAAGTTCTTAAAAATCAGTTATCAAGGGAACCAACATATGATCGCTCTAAAAAGAATGTTGCTGGAAGTCCTTCCTATGTTACCACTGGTGTTGATTTGTCTTCTAAGATCCATACCTCTACCAGCGACGAGGAAGACAAAGTCCACACCCATGCTAAGCACAAAAGGATCCACCAATCTAGCTTGGACGTTCGTGAAAGCTCGGAAAAATTCTCACGAATTCATAAAGAAGGCCCATCCGTTTTGGCACGCTCAATCAAGGCTCTTACGATGAAGGGATAATGCCGCTTTATAAATCCTTTTGGAGGATTTACATTCTAGGATCGTGGCTCAAGAAATCGACCGACCAGTCACCGTGCTCTACTCGGCCAATCCGAGCCATTCCAGAATAAAGAAGTTTGCAAAGGTATAAATAAAAATGGGTATTATCCCAATCCAAAACTCAACCTCCATCCTTCCATTAACGTAGTTTCTGAAGGAAGTAAAGTGAAAACCGAGGCAAAACAACAAAGGCATGCTTCTCCAGTATCTCAGGCTCCTCCACAAAGGAAGGATAATCAAACCCGAAATGCACAAATGTCGACTCAGCGTCAACAGAATGACCAGACAGACCCGGACTTCCCTCTTCCCATTGAAAAAGTGATCGAATTTCTAGAAGTCGGATCCAAGATGGTGCGATCAAATTTCCCATACGTCGGGAAAAGCCGGCCAGAAGAAGAAATAGAGAATCCTCGTTATTTTCGCTTTCATAGGTTCGTCAATCATCCAACAAGCGACTGCAAGGTTTTGAAGCGCATCTTCAAGGAAAAGGTCGAATCAAGAGAACTTAACCTGGGGACTGAAGGGGTGAACAGGGATCCTCTCTCAGTCAGGACTTTCTCTCTCTGAACAACTTGTCAAAGAAGCGGTTCATGGTCGAACATATATGTGAAATGTTCTATCCGTCGAAGGCACAAAGGAAAGACTTGTTCACAACACTGATGTAGTTGCAGGAAATCCCACACTACACCCCTCACTAGAATTTGCTCAATTAACCCATTTGAAGATGAATAATTATAGATCTTATTGATTATTTTCTTGAATTGTTTACAAAGGAAAGTAGAACAGAACAGAAGATTACAAACACTCTTTTCTTTCTCTCTCCTAATGACTTGCTTAACAATTCAAAAAGAACCCCCCTTACAACTGAGACTAACTCAACCCTTTATATAGGGTAATACAGTGGATGACGACTAAGCTAT